>VDFB02056351.1:58880892-58892191 GCA_007258455.2 Sequoia sempervirens
TTGTGACGAATCCCATCCTTTGTCAAGGAATAAGTGTTTGCATGGCCATCATGTATAGCTCACCTATCGAACTCCCACGACCTCCCCAACAACATGTGACATGCATCCATGGGGATGATATCATAGAGTACCTCATCATGGTAGCTCCCGATCTTGAACTTTACTAGGCACTGCTCATTGACCAAAATTTTGTGGTCTTTCTACAACTAGGAAATTTTATACGGATGCGGGTGCCTTTCTCTATTCAGCTTCAACTTTTTGACCATCTCCTCTAACACCAGATTATCGGTGCTCCCACCGTCAATAATGACATCACAACATTTTCCTTCAATCTTGCACCTTGTACGAAATAGATTATTCCTCTATTTTGGTTCCTTTTCCTCAGTCAGTAGGGCTCTTCTAATCACTAGGGCTTCTCCCCTTTCAACATCATCAGTTGTATGAGATTGCTTGAATGAATGAAATTGATGCAGGAGCATCCAGTGGTGTAAGGGCAATCTTGCATCACCCAAAAATAGTTAAATTTCAAGTTTGTTATTTTTTAGATGTTTTTACATTTTCGGATACCCTTTTCGTTATAATGAAATTCCCAACTTACGGTTTTTATTTTCTACTCATGGGTTGAAAGATATTGCAATTTTAGTTTCCCAAATTTGCACCTAAAAATCTTTTGAGTTAGATTTAAGGCACTTAGACTTCCTGGAATGGCCCCAAAACTTTCCAAAATTGGTGTAGTGGATTTTGAGTGCGTTATTGACTCTGAGGCCTTTCCAACAGTTCAAATGGTTTGCGAATCAGAGTCCCAGATCAAAAGTTATGGCCCCGGTGAAGTTGGCGACTTCTCTGTAAGATACAATTGCAAATGTTCTTTTGAAATTTGAACTTCAAGTTGTAATTTTCGGTGCCAAACCACCTAAACTCAAATTTGAATGTTGTTTTCACTCCAAACTAAAGAGGAGCTCTATTTATGGGCAGGTTTCTAATTTTTTTGGGTAACTTTTTGGGGACAAGCTCGCATATTGTGAAAGGGTTATTTTGTAGCTTTCCCTAACTTGCATATGTTGTAGAACTTGGGGATTTGAGATCCTCTGCATGTAAGAAGCTCCATTTTCTGAATAATAAAATTAATCTCTTGTTTGTGGGTTATTTTCTAGGTCTCGGGTTGTGCCCTCATCAAGTGGTATCAAAGTAGGTTTTCTTGAGCATGTGGACAGATTGCCGATCATGAGGTAGTTTGCACCAGGACCGTTGTTGTGGGTCGAGGTCAAGAAAGATGCCTCCAAGAGTGATGCCTGGTAGGCGCAGTGGTGTCAGAGGTGGTTGAGGCGGAAAAAATGCTGGTGGAAGAGATGCACTAGCAGCCCTCCAGAGACAGATTGATGCGTTACAAGAGTAGTTGAGAAGAGGGTTAAACCCGAGGGAGGAAAGTGAGGATGAAGGAGAGGAAGAAGGTTTAGATGTAGAAGAGGAAGAAGAAGCAATTGATCAAGACCAAATGCAGCTAATAAGGGCCATTTTGAAGATTGGGAAAAGACCCAAAGCAGAAGTCCCCAATTATTCCAGAAGTTTGAACCCAGAAGAGTTGATCGACTGGATCAACAAGCTAGAAGAATATTTTGAGTATGAGGAAATAGAGGACCTAGATCGGGTTAAGTTTGCGAAAATGAAACTGAAGGGCCATGCCAGTATTTGGTGGAAAGAGGTCCAGTTGGAAAGAAATCAAAGAGGAAAAGGAAAGATCACCATATGGGATCACATGGTAGAGAAACTGAAGAAGTAGTTCATACCAGTGGACTACGAGTTAGATCTATTGAAGAAATTGCAAGGGTTGAAGCAAGGAAGTAGATTTGTGAAAGAATATACTAAATATTTTCACAAGATAATCATCAGAACAGGCCACACAGAGGCCAATAAGGAGAAGGTAGCTGATATCTTAATGGGTTACGATCGAGCATTCAGGAGGAGTTAAGCCTAGTTAGAATGACCACCATTGAGGATGTGTATCAGTTTACTCTTAAGGTGGAAGAGAAGTTGAACAAAAGATTTGATGGCAAGCAAAAAAGACGAGGAGGTCAAAGAGGAAGGGGTAGTGGAAGACCTTTAGGAAGCCGAAATGATGATGAAAAGAAAAGTGAAGATGTGGGTATCAGCCGAAGCCAAAGGAATAACAACTTCTACCACCCTCATGATCAAAATAGTGGTGATCAAAGAGGTAGAGGACGAGGGAAATATGGACAAGGATCTTGAAGAGGTGGTTTCAAAGGAACGTGTTTCCATTGTGGTGAAGAAGGGCATTGATCCTATGAATGTCCACAACACTAAGGAAGGGTAGACAAAAGGCTAGAAGGTCGTAGAAGAGTTGCGCATGCAGATGAGGAGGCCCAATCTAAACATTCAGATGATGCTGAAAGGGGAGAAGCCCTAGTGATTAGGAGAGCCCTAGTGACTAAGGAAAAGGAACTAGGATAGAGGAAGAATCTATTTCACACAAGATGCAAGTGTGAAGGAAAATGTTGTGATGTCATTATTGACGGTGGGAGCACTGATAATCTAGTGTCAGAGGAGATAGTCACAAAGTTGAAGCTGAAGAGAGAAAGAAACCCACATCCATATAAGTTTGCCTGGTTGTAGAAAGACCACAAAGTTTTGGTGAATGAGCAGTGCCTAGTAAAGTTCAAGATCGGGAGCTACCATGATGAGGTACTCTGTGATATCATCCCCATGGATGCATGTCACATGTTGTTGGGGAGGCCGTGGCAGTTCGATAGGTGAGCTATACATGATGGCCATGCAAACACTTATTCCTTGACAAAGGATGGGGTTCGTCACAAGTTGAAACCCTTGAAAGAGACCGAAGAAAAGGTATGCAGTAGTGCTAGAATTTGTTATGTATATGGAAGAAAAATTTTAGAAGGTATTAGAGTGAGTAAGGAGGATAGTGAGAAGGTTCCAGAAGAAGTTTCTGGGATGTTGGATGAGTTTCAGGATATTGTTTCTGATAATGTACCTAAGGGTTTACCACCAATAAGGAAGATCAGTCATCAGATTGATTTGATTCCTGGAGCTAGTTTGTCAAATAAGGTAGCTCATAGAATGACTCCAGGAGAAAATGAGGAGTTGAACAGATAAGTTCAAGATTGTTGAGAAAGGGTTTGATATGAGAGAGTTTGAGTCCATGTGCGGTACCTACAGTACTAGCACCAAAGAAGGATGGGGAGTGGAGGATGTGTACAAATTCCTGAGCCATAAACAAGATAACAATCAAGTACAGATTTCCCCTGCCAAGGATGGATGACCTGATAGACTATTTGAGTGGAGCTCAGTACTTCACAAAGATTGATCTAAAGAGTGGATATCACCAGATCTGGATTCAAGAGGGAGATTAATGGAAGACTTCCTTCAAGACCAAAGAGGGCCTGTACGAGTGGTTAGTCATGCCTTTTGGGCTAACCAATGCATCGAGCACATTCTTGAGGCTCATGAATGAGGTACTAAAAGAATTTCTAAGAAGTTTTGTTATTGTGTATTTAGATGATATTTTGATTTTCAGTAAGACGTTGGATGAGCATCTGATGCATATTCGGAGAGCCTTTCAGAAGTTAAGAGAAGTGAAACTATTGATTAATCTAAAGAAGTGCAGTTTTGTGAAGAGGGAGTTAGTGTACTTGGGGTTTGTTGTCTCAGCAGAAGGTCTCAAGATGGACCCAGAGAAGGTGAAGGCTATTCTGAATGGCCTATACCCCAAGAACTCAAGTACTGGTGAGATCTTTCTATGGTTTGGCTAGTTTTTATAGAAATTTCATTAGAAACTTCAGTAGTATTTGTGGACCTCTGACTGAAACAATGAGAGGGGATAGAAAAGAATTCAAGTGGAGCACTGGAGCGGAAAAAGTTTTGAACTGTTGAGCAGAAGGTGTGAGCAACTGTTCTAGCCCTCGATTTCAACAAGGTGTTTAGTTAGTTAATGATGCCGATTAGTTTGTGCCATTGGGCGATGTTAGACCAGAAAGGCATTCATTTTGCAAGCCCCATTTCTATTTGGTGAAAATTTAAATGATGCCAAGAGAAATTATTCTATATATGATCAGAAATTTTATGTGATAGTTCAAGCATTAAAGAAATGGAGACATTATTTTTTGCCGAAGGAATTTGTTCTATATACTAATCATCAGGCCTTGCAGTACCTAAATAGTCAGGGAAAATTAAATCAAAGGCATATGAAATGGGTAGAGTTTTTGCAAAGTTATACCTTTGTTTTGAAACATAGGAGTGGGAAGTCAAATAGGGTTTTAGATGCCTTAGATAGGAGGAATACATTGATGAGAAAGATGTAGATTGAAGTGGTTGGGTTCAATGAACTCAAGACACTGTATGCAGAAGATCCTGATTTTGTAGAGGCTTAGAAAGCTTGCAAAGAACCTATTATAGTGGACATGACAAGGTGGCTGGATTTCATAATCCAGGATGGCATGTTATTTAAGGGAAGTCAATTGTGTATCCCAAGGAGTTCCATGAGGGAGAACCTGATAAAGGAGAAGCATAGTGGAGGAATGGCAGGACATTTTGGCTAGGATAAGACCATCGCCATTATCAGTGAGCATTATTATTGGCCTCAGTTGTCATAGGATGTGAAGAAGTTTGTACAAAGTTGCAGGGTATGTCAGATGGCTAAAGGAATGAGCCAGAATACAAGCTTATATCAGCCCTTACCTATACCAGAGAGGCCATGGGAGGATATAAGTATGGACTTTGTTCTTGGTTTGCCAAGGACACAGCGAGGGAATGATTCAGTCTTTGTGGTGGTTGATAGGTTTTCAAAGATGGCACATTTCATTTCCATGTTAGAAGACCCATGATGTAGTCCACATTGCTGACTTGTTCTTCAAAGAGGTGGTGAGGCTACATGGTGTTCGCCAAAGAATATTGTTTCGGATCGTGACACCGTTGTGGGGTACTTTTGGAGGACCTTGTGGAAGAAAATTTGAAAGCAGGAAATTTGAAGTTCAGTTAACACCATCCTAAGCAGATGGGTAGAGGAGGGTTGTTAACGTAGTGCGGGTAACCTAGAGATGTTTGGTGGGAGATAAACCAAGGGATGGGACTTGATCTTACCCGGGTAGAATTTTCTTACAAAATTCTATCAATAAACTGGTGAATCACCATTCCAGATTATTATGGAGTAATGAGGAACAGCTCAAAATTGAGGGAAGATGGTGAGAAATAAGTGTTGAAGCCGAATATTTTGCAGAGCACATCAAGAATATACATGAGAAGGTATGTGAACACATTAATAAGATGAATATGCAATATAAGGCTAAGGCAGATCAAAAAAGGAGGAATAAGGAGTTTCAAATTGGTGAAGTAATGGTCCACTTGAGGAAAGAAAGGTTTCCCATGGGAACCTATAACAAATTGAAGATGAAGAAATTCGGTCCCTGTAATATTTTGAAGAAGCATGATTCAGGGAATGCATATCAGGTAGAGTTCCCTGATGGAATCAACATTTCCCCTATGTTCAACATTTCAGATTTGACAGAGTATCATGAAGGTGGAATAGAGGAAGCACCAACAATAGGGTAGTATGATATTTTAGCACCTACTTCAGAAAGGGAGGAGATTGAAGCAATCTTGGATAGTCATGTGGGAAGGAGTACCAGAAATAGGTAGTATGAAGAATATCTGGTGAAATGGAGAGGATGGCCTGTGGAAGATTCATCCTGGCTATCTAAGGTAGCAGTTGACCAGTTGGGTTTTCCTCAACTATTTGAAATGTGATGGGGTCACTTCTCAAATTACTTTGGGTGTCTGATGCAGGGGCATCCAGTGGTGTAAGGGCAATCTTGCATCACCCAAAAATAGTTAAATTTCAAGTTTCTCAGTTTTTATATTTTTTTACATTTTTGGATACCCTTTTCATCATAATGAAATTCCCAACTTACGGTTTTTATTTTCTACTCCTGGGTTGAAATATATTGTAGTTTTAGTTTCCCAAATTTGCACCTAAAAATCTTCTGAGTTAGATTTGAGGCACTTAGAGTTCCCGGAATGGCCCTGAAACTTTCCAAAATTGGCGTAGTGGATTTTGAGTGAGTTATTGACTTCGAGGCCTTTCTAACGGTTCAAACGGTTCATGAATCAGAGTCCCAGATCAAAATTTATGGCCCCAAGAAGTTAGCGCACTTTCTAGAAGATACAATTGCAAATGTTTTTTTGAAATTTGAACTTCAAGTTGTAATTTTTGGCACCAAACCGCCTAAACTCAAATTTGAATGTTGTTTTTCCTCCAAACTAAAGAGGATTTCTATTTATGGGCAGGTTTCTAATTTTTTTGGGTAACTTTTTGGGGACAAGCTCGCATATTGCGAAAGGGTTATTATGTAGCTTTCTGTAACTTGCATATGTTGTAGAACTTGGGGATTTGAGATCCTCTGCATGTAAGAAGCTCCATTTTCTGAATAATAAAATTATTCTCTTGTTTGTGGGTTATTTTCTAAGTCTCGGGTTGTGCCCTCATCAACAACGATGACAAGATGTTTTAGAGTGGGGCCCCTATACATCATATGAGGCAGCTTGTACAAAGTACTATACCTTGACCCTAGGCTTATGGGATTATGTTTCGTATATTATAGACGTCGGGATGACTGAGGATTATTCAGAGTTCTTCCAGACACATCCCTTTCCTAGATTTACTCATCCAGAGGAGCCAGTACCGCGAGTTGATGGAGAGGGAGGAGATGATGAGGGTGGTGATGATGGTGGGGAGGGTGTTTGCAGAGGTGATGGTGGTGTAGAGGGTGGTGGGGAGAGTGATGGTGCATGAATGTAGTCTAACTTAATTATGCAAATCTCATTTTCAAAAATTGTCATTTATATTAACCAATTTGTCATGCTTTTTATCATCATTGGGCCTTTAAAATGTTGAAAGTGAGTACAAGCATCGATGGAATTTTTGAGACAAAGATGACCTGAGTACTACTTTCATGATATTTTAAAATTGTAAGTTAAGACAAGCATCTAAGTATAATCAAACCAAGATGACTTGAGCATTACTTATGTAAACAAAAAAGAGTTAATATTTTTCCTATGCAAATTTAGAATGTCATTAGTGATACTTTGTAGCGCATGTCTCATGACAACTTGCATAGTAATAATGATAAAATCACACACAATAGACAAAGAAAAATAATACTCCTTCCTTGCTCCTCTAGTTTGATACATCATTGAGGACTCAAGAGATATGATAAAAAAAATTAAAGTAGAACAATTTGAACTTTTGTGTTTAATGTGATAAACCCTTGATTCAGAAAGATCATCATCTATTTGAAGTTTGTGTTTGTAATGTTGATCTAACGACTATTTTCCTGTTAATTCAAGCTCAAAGTTTATTTTCCCCTAGTGAGTGCAGGATTTTTCCCCCAGTCGAGGGTGAGACACAACCATCATGACTAAGGCCTAACCTAACAACCTATCCTAGGGGCCTTGGGGGCTAATCAACATATTAGCCTTGTCTACGTTATACATGCAGAGACCATGTAGTTCAACTGACGACACAACCCAAGATTTACAAGATGAAAAATATGAACATAGCGGACACCTAAAAGACTGACCTAAATGTCTTGGAGGATAATCAAAGATCACCCTTGCCTATGTTCAAAGCTTAGAGATGATGTAGTTTGAATGAAGACTATGTTTTTGACCTTTTGAATTTTTGACCTATTTTTGGATTTTGACACATTTTGAATATTTTTGGGATTTTGATATCTTTTGAATGTTTTTAGGATTTTGATATGTTTTGAATGTTTATGGTATTTTCTATTTTTTGACCTTGAGAATGTACAAGAATCAAATCCAATGCAGAACATGCCCCCAATGTGATACGATAAGACAAACTAATTTTTATAATGGGCCAAGTAATGCCAAGGGATACCATGATACAAACATTGGATCAAGCTATGATGCGAACATGGAAGCGTGAAAAATGTAGAGATGGAAGCATGATGGATGAATGATACAGAGAAAGTCACATAGCCCAAGATAGATGGATGAATGATATGATATGACCGATTGAAGGAACAAGATGCCCAAAAATATAGATAATGCAACCATGGATAAATGATAGATCAAAATGAAAAATTTGTTGGAAAAGTATGCCTTAATCATCATAGGCTGAAACCTCCATTGGAGTCAAGTCGATGTGACAGCTCTTATGTCTAGCTGACTAGCAGTTTGGAACATCATGTTTTTTACAGGTCGCTGTGACAAGAAGCATTTGGTGTGATGTCTTACCGCTCCTGGAGATCTTTGGTCGACAGGGCATTCTATCGCTTATCGTTGAGACCCTTGGCCAAAAGGCTTAGTTCGGGAAGAAATTTGGGCCATGTGTTAAAGTCTCACTAATAGTATGTTACATGTTGTGGTCTTTGGCATATCTTATAGTCTATCAGTAAGAAGTCTTACCAATGTGCAAATGTCTCACCGACGGAGGTTTAAATGTTGGTCATCGGTGTAACACGGTGGTTTCAGTAAGAAGTCCCAGTGACATTGGTGAGTCTTGTTGATGATGAGAATTCTTCGGTATAGCTCTTAGCGAATAGTGGTCTCGATGTAACTTAGAGATCTCAGAGTAAAGTCTTGGTGAAGGACATATGTCTTGGTGACTGTTGATGGCTTTAGGGTGACTAAGGAGATCTCAGAGAAATCTCTTGGCGATACTAATAAGTCTTGCTAACTAGTGATTGGAGCTCGGTATAACATGTGACTTCGATATAACCCTTGATGACTCAGCGTGAGGTCCTAGCGAAAGCGATAGGTCTCGCCAACTGTTTCTTGCTTCGGTGTAACACAAGAAGGCTCACTGAGATGTCTTGGTAGAGTGATAGTATTTCTGAAAGGAAAAATGAAGCCGATACAAGTTGTAAGCTAGGTGAAACATCTTGGCGATAACGATAACTCTTGGCCACATTGATATGAAGCTTTTGGACATCGGGGAGACACTATTAGTGTCTCACCTAGATGCCAACAAAGCTTGAATCTATTTTGACCATTTGACCATCCTATGTGGAGTCTCGTGGACCAATAGGAGAAGCTAAATCTGAACAGTTGAAAGATTGTTCGTTGTGACGGTTCTGTGAGGAAGCTCGACGGACATGGAACAACATGGTTATACTCTTCGATTGCAGATTGTGATCGGTTGGTTGCATTGACGGATTGCTGGGTGGTTGTATGATTAGTAGATGTATTCTATTTTGAAAAAATTGTAACTTGAAGGTTCCTGTACAAGATTGTTCATGGTGAATGTTGTTGTATATAGACATCAGAAAGATAAGTTTGAAACTTGTATGTAATCTTTATTATTGTAATACAAAGTGACTTCTCTTGGTGTGGTGGGTTTTTCTCCCATAAGGGTTTTCCCACATATATCTGGTGTTCATGTGTGATTGTCAAATGCTCTGTTTCTGCTATCTACTTCATAGTACATCTTGATTAAACTGTAATTGGAAAATTAAAAGTATATCTACATTCTTCTCTAATGTTTTGACATTTGGAGAGTTGTTTCCACATCTAGCTTTCCTTACAAGTGGTATCAGAGCTTGGCCAGTTGTGTTATCCTTGTGGGTACGTTGGGTTTTTTTAGTCAATTATGTTTAGTGGGAGTCTTGTAGAGTTTGTTATTTCTGATTACAGGTTGGGATGGCTAGCACATCTGGAAAGATTGAAATAGAGAAGTTCAATGGTAGTAACTTTGAGTTGTGGAAACTCAAAATGGAGGATCTCTTAGTGGACCGTGATCTATGGCTTGCAATGTCTAGAACTAAACCTACAGGCATGAAGCAAGAAGATTGGGACCTTGCAGATAGGAAGTCTAAGGGGCTGAAAAGGCTCTGTTTGGCAGATTCCATTCTTCAGAATGTGCATGAGGAGAAGACTGCCTCTTCTTTGTGGAAGAGATTGACGTCTATTTATCAGGGGAAGTCCTTGGTGAATAAACTATTCATGAGGAAGATCTATATTCTTTGAGAATGTAGGAAGGAGGGTCTGTAGCTAATCATTTGAACGCATTTAATATGTTGATTGCTGAATTGACATCTATTGGTGTAAAAATTGATGAAGAGGATCGTTGTATGCTTCTACTGTGTTCTTTTCCAGACTCTTGGGATCATTTGGTGATGGCTATTGGGAGTACAACATCAAATTTCAAGATGGAAGATGTTGTTGGTTCTTTGCTGTCAGAAGTGATGAGAAGAAAATTTTCTGAGATGGTGAAGGAAGCTCTTGCTGTCAGAGGAAGACCGAAAGAGAAAGGAAAGAAGAAGGACAAGAAATCAAAATCAAAATCAGAGGGGAGATCAAAGTCTCCTGGCAAGAAGTCCAAGGTGAAGTGTTGGAACTGTGGGCAACCTAGTCATGTCCGAAAGGATTGCAAAGAGGAGAAAAAGAAAAAGAAGAAATTTTCTGATAATGATTCTTTTTAGGCTAATTCAGACACCTTCATCATTGACTTGGCAACACAGACATCAGATGATGTCTGGCTGATTGATTCTGGTGCATCTTTTCACATGACATCTCATAAAGATTGGTTCACAAAGTATGAAGAATATGATGGTGGAAAGGTGTACTTGGCAAGTGATTCAACTTTGGAAATTGTTGGCTGTGGAAGAGCCAGAATCCAATTCCCTGATGGCAGAGTAAAGGGGATCAAGGATGTTATGCACATACCAGGTTTGGCTCAAAATTTGTTGTTTGTCAGTAAGCTGAATGATATTGGAGTACAAGTCTCATTCTCTGGAAATGGCTGCAAGATGACCAGAGGTTCAATGGTGCTGGCTAGAGGTGCTCGAATTGGTACCCTGTACAAGCTGGATGCACAGGTTGTTCAATGTAACAGTGTCTCTGGAAAGTCACTGAAAGCTATTCATGGAGGTAAAGAGGGAAATATCCCTAATTATGTAAACTCTATGGAAGGAAAACTTCCAACAGAGAAGACTATGCTCTGGCATCATAGGAGAAAAAGGTTTAAAAACCTTGAAGAACAAAAACTTGGTTGAGGGGCTTGAAGATTGTAATCTCGAATTTGAATTCTATGAGCATTGTATATATGGAAAACAACACCATGTTTCATTCTATTCCAGTCCTCATAAATCTTTTGGTTTGCTAGATTATATTCATTCGGATGTATTTGGTCAAGTGGATGTTCCTTCTTTGTCTAATTCAAGATACTATGTGTCGTTCATTGATGATTATTCAAGAAGAGCATTTGTTTATTTTCTGAAAAGTAAATCAAAAGTGTTTAGTCTATTTA
>VDFB02056351.1:58897527-58990086 GCA_007258455.2 Sequoia sempervirens
AGAAATGAAGACTATAGAGAATAATTAAATAATTGACATTATTTAATCATGACCATGAAGAATACGAATTATGAAGAATATTGAAGTCGCAGGCTTAGACCAAATTTTGGTGTCTACATTTGCCCCTCTTTGATCATACAATGTCATTTCGGCATTGTGTCAAAGAAAATCGATAACAAATATGCCCCAGTAATGCCCTAGTGTAAAATAGGTGAAGGTATGCCCCCTCGAGAGGACAAGCGGGTTCAAAGAACATGAGTGTGCTCTTGAAATTGATGAGAGAACTAGAAGATGAAAGAAAAAAAGGATAGAGGAAAATAGATAAGGGTGGTGAAGATGTAGAAAAGAAGAAATGTTAGTGCGAAAATAAAGATTGAGAAATAATAAAAGAAATGAGATGGATTTTAGTATTAGCAATCTTTGATGTTTCGTTGTATCACAAAAGGAATTTCACTTTATCATCATTGGGTGGGACTAACACAAATGGAGACAAACACCATGATATGACATAGATCAAGGTGTTCAAGGTCATCCACTTGTTAACAACAGACAGTCGCAGACAAGGATTGTCGGCAACTCATACTAAGGGCACAAGTTGCCCAGTCTTTTTGTCAAGACAAACCACAGAAAACAAACAAAGTAAAAGATGAGTCATGAGACATCATCACTCCTCTAAATCCTTCATGGGACATCCTTGAGGAAACTAGTAACATGACTCAAAAATCCAATTTAAAAGATAATTGACAGACAGAAGTAAAAAAAAAGAATTTTGATACATCGTTGCTTCTCTAAATCCTTCATGGGACATCCTTGAGAAAGCTAGTAACATAATTCCTAGTCATCAATTCAAGATAAATGATAAGATAAATAAGCCATAAAGTCAAAAAGACAATGAAGTATATTCCAAAACTTGATCTTGTTCATTTTATTTGTTTTGATTGATAGAATGATTGATTGATAAAGCCTGATTTTAGGAGATACACATACCGAATAAGACTATTAGTCTGGTTTTGATGTTATGACTATCTGTATAAGGCATGAAAAATCCTGGTTTCAAAAAGACATGTATCGTATAAGACGTTGAGTCAGAAGTCGTTGATGTGATAACCTGTGTAAGGCTATGTTTGATTGTTTAACAATGTCGATTATACTGGAAGGACTCATCCTATATAAGACATAGATTGTTTTGTTAATATCAGTATCCAGAAGGACTCATCCTGAATAAGACATAGGTTGATTATTTTGATAATGTATGTTTCCAGGAAGGACACATCCTGTAGTAGACATTAATTGATTTGTTTTGATTATTTCCTTGGCAATTTGTTTGATTTGACTTAGAGACATTGCTGACTTGTTCACCAGATTGATGCATGACTTGATACGATGTGTTGACAATTGATTGTGTGTGATGAAAAACCCTAAAGGATTGACCTAGTGCGGCCTTGGGGGCTCATCGATTGATGGCCTTGCCTATGTTGTACACGCAAAGACCTCATAGTTTGACTTGACTTTGATTGGCAAGACTAACTACAAATAGAAGACATGTGTGAAAGTGAATGTGACGAATCCTAATGGACTGACCTAGTGTGGCCTTGGTGACTCATCGATTGATGGCCTTGCCTACGTCCAGTCACAGAGGCAATGTAGTTTGACACAACCAATGACCTTGTCATATAGACATATGGATTGAATCATGAATTTATACAGACAAACCTAAATGGACTAACCTAATGCCTCGGGTGCACATCGGCAGATGGCCTTGCCTACGTCTAGTCACAGAGGCAACGTATTTTGACAAACAACAAAGACTGACAAGTTCAACTGACTTTGACTTTGTTTTTTTTTTTTTGGATTTTCGACATGTTTTGATTTTTTTTCTTTTTGAAGTTTTCTAATGTTTTTGTGTTTTCTCAAGTCATTTTGTGATGTTCGTGGATTTTTCTATGGTTTTACATCTTCAACACAACCAATGGAAGAATCAATATGATACACGTCAAGTGTTTTCCCCTAGTCGAGTATAAGACCAATTGATTATGAATAGGGTAAAATGTGGGATATGAAATGCACTCAATGTCAATCGTTCCAAGTTATGGGAAAGACTACCACTTATTATGAATGGTATATACAAGCGATGGATACTAAAGATAAGGGATATGTACAAGGATAGGTAGTATGTATAGGGATAAGGACTATGTATAGGGTAGTGGACTATGTATAGGGAAGTGAACTATGTACATGGTAGTGGATTATGTACAGGAATGTGCTAGATTAGAATAATGGTAGACAAAGGAGCAAATTCAAGTACACATGGTGCCTGTTTGCCAGGTTTTCACCTTGGCACCTATCCAAAGCACCACTGAAGTGGTTTTCACTATTGGATGAATTATTTTTCTTTACTATTTTCTGGATTATCTAATTTTATTTTTTTTGGTGTTACCAAGATGCCTGTTTACCAGGTTTTCACCTTGGTAATGATTTTTTTTTATTTTCTAATTTTTTTGTATTTTTGCTAAATAAGACAAGGCTCTCAAAAGCTATGAGTAGAACTTCTTCAGATGCAGACTATTGATTGGTGAGGACGATGGTTCCCCCTCAGGAGTAGAGAGTTGGTACGCTCCTGATCCAAAAGCTTCTGTAACAATATGAGGTCCCAACCAATTTGGTTTGAACTTTCCTGGTTTATCTCTTTCTACTTGATTCTCTGGGTTCTCCATCAAAACCAGGTCTCCAATGTCAAAAATTTTGTTCAAGACCTTCTTGTTATATCTACGACAAAGGCGATTCTAATATGCTTGGAGATGGTCTAATTCCTTCTGTCTTCGCTCATCCAGGAATTCTAGCTCATGGAGTCTTGATACTTGGTACTCTTCATCATCAATGTGGCCTTTCAAGGATACCCTTAGGGAAGTAATCTCGACCTCAATAGAAAGAATAGCTTCAGAACCAAATACTAGTGAATAGGGAGTAGCACCAGTGGGAGTACGAATACTCATGTGATAAGCCCATAAGGTAGGGTTAAGCTGTAAATTCCAGTCACAACCAACATCATTGATAGTCTTCTTGAGGATTCTAATGATGGTTTTGTTAGATGCATCTGCTTGGCCGTTACCTTGTGGGTAGTAGGGAGTGGAAAAGTGATGTTGAATATGAAATTCAACACATAGATGGTAGACTTCTTGATTCTTAAAGGGGCAGCCATTATCGGTAATTATGGACTGAGCGACACCATACCGACAAATGATATAATTCAGGATAAATTTAGAAATCTGTGTGCCGGTAATGTATTTCATAGGAATGGCTTCAATCCACTTCATAAAATACTCAGTGGCAGTGATAATGAATTTGTGTCCATTAGATGATGTGGGGTGGATCTTACCTATGAGGTTGAGTCCCCATTGGGAAAAGGGCCATGGTGACATTATAGGATGGAGCTCCTGTGTTGGCACATGTATCAAGTCTCCATGAACTTGGCATTGGCAGCATTTTGTTACAAAGACATATGAGTCTTTTTCCATAGTAGGCCAATAATAACCCAGTCTCATAATCTTTTTGGCTAAGGTAGGACCACTAGAATGGAAACCACATACACTCTCATGCACCCCATGCAAGGTTGCTTGTGCTTCAGTAGAATCAAGACATCTTAGTAGGGTATTATCTAAGACACGTCTATATAGGGTGTCTCTGACGATGGTGTATTTGGCTGACTTGCAGAGAAAAGTCCTACATTGGTTATTTGATAGGCCAGTGGGTATGACTTCGATATGAAGGTAGTCATAGATTTCTTTGTACCATGGGGAATCAGGACCAACAATGTCACACACCATTTCAGAATCTAGGATATCATAGGCTGGGACCAAAAGCTGTTCTACCAAGAAATCAAATTTAGGCACGTTGTTAGGAATGTCAAGGAGTGATGCAAGTGTAGCCATAGCGTCTGTTGCCCTATTTAAAAAATGAGGTATCTGATGAAATTTGACCTTGTCAAAGTACTCTTTAAAGCTATCAACCATGTGTTTGTAGGGAGCAAGCTTCTCATCCTTAGTCTCATAATCATCATTTACCTGTCTGATTACTAGTTGAGAATTGCCATATACCTATAGGTTCTTAATTTTCCACTTGACTGCCTTGTGTAACCCTGTCACTAGAGCTTCATACGCTACTATGTTGTTAGTACATGGAAATGTAATCCTGAATGACTTAGGGATGGAATCACCTTATGGTGTGATAAATAGTATACTTGCCTCTGAGCCATGATTTGTATGTGAGCCATCAAAGTACAATTTCCATGGTATGTTTGTATCAATTGTAAATATAAACTCATTAGGAAAGTCTGCAACTAATGGGTGATTTGCCTATATGGGTGCATCAGCTAACTGATCAGCAATGACTTGTCCTTTATTAGCCTTTCTTTCTACATACTAGATATCATACTCACTAAGTATCATAACCCATTTAGCCAGGCACCTCATTAATACTGCCTTGCTGAGAAGATATTTCAAAGGATCTATTTTAGCAATCAACATTGTTTGGTGGTTTAGCATATAATGCCTTAGTTTTTGGGTGGAAAATACTACTGCAAGACATGCACATTCAATGGTACTATAGTTGAGCTCATAACCTACCAAATTTTGACTGATATAATAGACTTCCCTTTCATGACTTTCATCGTCATTCTATGCAAGCAATGCTTCGAGTGATGAATGTGTTGCTGTGATATAAAGAATCAATGGTATTCCCTCAACAGGTGGCATTAAGACTGGTGGTGTGAGTAAATATTCCTTAATCAATTGAAAATCCTCTCCGCATCTAGTTGTCCATGCAAACGGTACCCCTTTCTTAAGTAGATGTTGAAAAGGATGTGTCTTATCTGCTAACTGCACTATAAATCTTCTGATGGATTGTAGCCTTCCTTGTAATGTCCTTAGTTGACTGAGATTAGTGGGTGGAGGCATGTCCATGATTTCTTTTACCTTAGCTTGATCCAATTCAATGCCTCGTCTGGAAATGATATAACCTAATAGCTTTCCTGACTTCACTACAAACACACACTTCTTAGGATTGAGTCTCACCTTATACTTCTCCAGTCTTTGAAATATCTTGTCTAAAACTTGTAAATTTTCTGCCCTTATCTTGGATTTAACAATAATATCATCAACATAATCTTCCATAATAGTGTGTACTAGATCATGAAAGATAGTGGTCATGGCATGTTGATAAGTTGCTCCAGCATTTTTGAGTCCAAAGGGCATAACATTCCAACAATGCATTCCCCAAGGAAAAGTGAAAGCTATTTTAGGTTGGTCTTTAGTTGCAATTCTGATCTAATTATATCCTGAAAATCCATCCATAAGGGACAACATCTCATATCTTGTTGTCATGTCAACTATCATGTCTATGTTGGGCAAAGGGAAGTCATCCTTAGGAAAAGCCTTGTTGATATCTCTAAAATCAGTGTAGATGCAGATGCCCGCAATTGGTTTAGTGATTGGTACAAGATTGGAAATCCAATCTGCATAGTCAATAGATCTAATGAAACCAATGTCTAAGAGTTTCTTGAGTTCTGCCTTGACTAATAAAGCAATCTGTGGATGCATTTTTCTCAATTTTTGTTTCATTGGCTTGACACTAGGTTGTAAAGGCAAGTGATGTAGAACAAGTTCAGGATCCAACCCTAGCATGTCTGCATATGACCAAGAAAAATTTATTTGTCTCTGTGAAAAGAAGTTGTGGAACTCTGGCTGCTCTTTTGTTGTCAATGACGCTGCAAAATAAACTAGCCGAGGATTCTCTTTTGTGCCTATGTTGACTTCTACTGATTCTTCAATGAGCATGGGTGACTTTTCCTATGCAATGGGGAGAATGTTCAAACCTCCATCCTTAGGTGCCTCAGAGAGGTTTTCACCTTCGGATACATCCTTTCTTTTTACTTTTTCATTGTCTAAAGGTGCCTTTCTATTTTCACCTAGAGACTCATTCTTTTTATTTTGTTTATTCTTTTTCTCATTTTTGCGACTGGAGGGTTGAACAGATTCCCCAAAATATTCTTTGTTTTCCAAGTCAATGGTAAAACCAGCCTTGTGATCACCATTAGGTATGCCTTCTCGTAATACCAAGAACTCAGCAATTGCTTCATCGTTCTCAAAAATGTCTAAGACGGGTGTGTCTTGTTGATCCCAATCAATGAGATGGGGATAGACTAAGGGCATGTCATCATCAGAGTTATCAAAGTTTAATGGGGTCAAGGTAAGGATTGAGTTATTCATATGGTCACAAAATTCTTGTACTAAATCCTTTTTTCTCTTAGGTTTAGGTCTAGACAGATTGAGAGGTGGGCCTAATGCCAAGGTTTGGTTATTTGAGATAGGTGTATCAAGTTGCCAAGAGGTTGGATCAAGTGATTCCCAATAGTAGTGTTTAAACCACTCCTCCTTTGTCATTTTCTTTGGTGGACATGAATTCAATGGATTTGGGGAGGATCTTAACATTAAGTCAAGTTCTCCAAATAGCTTGTCAAGGTCCATGGAAGAGGTAGAGGATAAGGAATCCCACTCATAGTCGTTGGAGTCAGGGGAGTCACAATGATATTGGTTAGATGGTTTGTGAGATGTCTCAAGATCTTTTGAAGCACTTACTTCCTCGATTAAGGGTGATGTGATACTAGGAACACCAATCTGAATCAGTTGAAACCCTAGCCCTAAACCTTTTGGCCATTGAGAAACAAAGATTGGTTCAATCCTTCCATCTTGATTTAAGCCTAACCCACTTTGTCCATCATTTCCCTTGCTCTACATAAATTTGAAACCTTTACCATATAGATCTATAGGAATGTGAGCAAGTGAGAGAGGTTCCTCCTTATCTTCCGTGTACAACCAGGAAGTAACAACCTCTGCATCTACGACCTCTTTGCTTAATTCACCCCATTTAATGAAATTTGTTGTAGGAGGAATGTGTATAGTGACCATAGATTGTCTCCTATCTAATGTAGGTAAACTGTATGACTTAGGAGGAATCAAATGGATAACACAATAGGATGTCTTCATGTAATACTCTCCACAACCTTTGTCTTGGATCTCAACCCTAGGAGTGGTAGGTATGGAGGGAGAAATATATGTTTGAGTGAGCGTAGATGGATCAACATAGGACGATGGATTGGATGATGAAGCTTCTTGGTTTACTCACACTTGGCGTTGGGGGACCTCTTTTAGATTGGTACGATATTGGAATGGGTATGGGTCACCATCTATGGTTATCTCTATTCCATTGTAAGGGAATTTAAGACATTGATGATACATGGAAGGAACCGCCTTCATGGCATGAATCCATGGTCTACCTAGCAAAAGGTTATAAGGAAGGGTGAGATCCAAGACCTGGAACCTTGTCTCCATTACTGCAGGACCAATTCTGATAGGAAGTGTTACCACCCCCTTTGATTTTCTTTCCTCATCACCATAAGCTTTAATGAAAATACTTTTGGTCATGTCTATGCATGCTTCTGAGATACCTAAGGCCTTAATTAGTTTTAAAGTGCACAAATTTAACCCTATTCCTCTGTCTACCAAAACTCATCTAACTTTGGTGTTGTCAACAAGGACTTCTAGATGTAAAGGGTCGTTGTGGTTTGTCTTTTCAGTTGCATAGTCTTGTTCAGAAAATGTGGCATGGTGAATATTGGTCAAGTAGCCCACCATTTCTTGGAAATGATTGACATCAAGGTCATTAGGGACCGTGGTGTTCTGTAAAGCCTTATCGAGAATAGATTGATGCTCATGGGAAATATACAACAGTTCCAAAATTGAAATTTGGGCTGGGGTCTTCCCCAACTGGTCAAGTAGGTTATATTGTAACTTGGAAGGTTGTGGTGTTTGTTGCAATGGAGGCCCTTGGATAGTGAACTTAGTACGATGAGTATTGACCGCACACTTGGGATTTGTATTGATAGTAATGGTATTGATATTCTCATCAGTAGCGCGAAGGTGATGAATGATTTTGCCGCCATTATAATCATGCTTGATACTGGAATAGTTGGCTGACATATTGGTCTTAGTACTCAAACTCAGAATAGTTCCTTTCCCATGGTCATGTAGTGGGTCAGAAAAGACTTGATGATCAGTGTTCAATGAATTTTGTTTTTGTCCACTAACTTCAATAATTCTCCTTTCGAAAAAATCTTGTATGATATTCTTCAGTTATCAACAGTTTTGTAGGTTATGTCCCTTAGTTCTATGATAATCACAAAAGGCATTATCATCCCACCAAGCTGGTTTAAATTGTCCTGGATCGTATTGTCTTGGTTCCTACAATTGTATAAGATTATGTTGTAACAGTTGTTTGAATACGGACTCAATGGGTTCCTCTAAGGGAGTGAATTCATGTTTTTGAAACCTCCTTTGTTGTTGTGGAAATTGAGTATTTTGGACAATGTTAGGAGGTTGATTGAAAACATTAAGCATGTTGGAAAAAGTGTGAGGTCCCTGTAATGTGATGAGTGGTCCTGCTTGTACCGTTTTAGCATCAACTACCCCATCATTGGTGACATTTTTGTTGCGAGACCAAAATCTATTTTTGTCAGTGGGGGTGTTTTGCACGATTGGATTTCTATTGGATGTTGATGTCTTAAGTTCTCCTTTTTCAATGAGATCCTTTTCTATTATAACCCCTTTTTCCACTAGTTTCGAAAAAGATGTACAACAATGTACTCTTAAATTACTCCATAGTTTCACATGAAGGTTTTCTTGGAACATAGTAACTTTTTGTTTTTCAGGAATCTCGACAGGACACCGGTTGGCTATAGTCCTCCACCTCTAGAAGAAAGCAATAAAATTTTCACCTTCGTCTTGTGTTGTGTGACACAAGGTTGCTATATTTATTTCATGGTCTATGTTGAAGGAGAATTGCTCCACATATTTCTCAACCAATTCACCCCAAGATTTGATGCCAGAATATAGACCTGAAAACCACTCTAGTGCAATTCCTACAAGACTTCATGGGAATAGTCTCATAAGATATGTGGGGTCATAGGCGACATCTATGCATATGGTAGAAAATTCCCTTATATGTTCTATTGGATTCCGTTTGCCATTGTACTTAGGGAGATTCGGTATGACATATCCATGAGGGAAAGGGGTCATGTACAATGATCTATCAAAGGGAAATGGGCATATGTCCTTTGTTGAAAAGGATTTCTTAGTTGACATTGACATGTTATCCATTTGTGTTTGAAGTGCATGCATTTGTGTTTGTAAGAAATCAACCTAGGTCAAGGATATGCTAGGCAGATTATGCAGATCTGTGTATGTATTCTAAAATCCAAAGTCCCGTGATGGGTTTCGATTGAACATTGGTATTTGAGGTGGGTTTGGATTTGGAATGTTGGTAAATGTGTTTTGGGTTGGAATCTGCATAAAATGATTTTTACTTGGGATCTGTGTGAACGGATTCTAACTACCAATCTGAGAGAAAGGATTCTGATTCAGAATCTGTGTAAATTGGTTTTGGCTTGGAATCTGTGTGAATGGATTCTGACTACCAATTTGAGAGAATGGATTGTTATTGCCATATTGGAAGGAGGGAATGCCTCCTGTTTGTGTAATCCATGGGATAATACTAGTGACTTGAGCACTAGGTATGGCCATTGATTGTGGTATGGTGCTCGTGATGCTAGCATTAGGTATGGTTGTTGACTGTGAACTTGTGACACCGACATAAGGTGTAGAGGCTGACATTTTAGGTCTTTTACTCCCAACAAGAGGACTGAAGGGAGTGGATGATGAAGCCCCTACAGTGAAATTAAATCCTGATGTCATGTTGGATGTACCAAATGGAGATGTATGGACTATCGTACTCTGTGTAGGTGTGCCAGATGGCATAGTTGTGCTGACCTGAGGTATAGTAGTACTAGCACTCATTGTATTTCTCCCTTGTGTAGGTTAAGTTTGTAAGGTGCTGATATCAAATCCTGTAAGTAAGGTAGCACCTTCAGCTAGCAATTTGGCTAAGTATCGTTGACGATCATTTGCTAGGTACTCATCTACAAAAGAGGCAAACTCAAGGTATTGTGTGGTAGCCTCTATGTCTTCTATTGTAATGTGACCTTGAGTGTTTCTAGTGGTGAATTTGTCTAATAGATTCTTGTGAGGTCTTGAGGAAAATGGATTGATGAATTTTTTTGGGTTCGACATGTTTTCTCTCTCTCTCTCTTCTCTTAGACCTAGTTTCAACCATGTAAGGTCAACTCAATATGCAAGGAATGCAAAACTATGTCTATGGACAATATGATTCTAGTCTATGTTTTTGGGATTTTCTAAATGAAAAATAAGGAATGTTCTAGGATGACACTAGTATAAAATCTAAAGATGCAAAGTCTAAGCAAGGTTCCAAAATAATCAATTCTATAAACCCAAGATGGAGGGACCAACTACCTAAAGTCTAACCAAGGCGTCAATTTAGTTAAGTCAAGGAACCAATGTAGGACGGGGATCAAAGACAAGTTGAGTTTCCTAACTAGACTGATGAGCTAGGAGGAATCTCTATAGGACAAAGAATAAATTGATAAAACTAGGTTCAATGACAGATTTCGTTGATGCTATGATTTTTCTAGAGTGTAGATGGTGGACCTGTCTAAAGTTTGTAAAACTGACCTTCCTAGAAGTTTACTCTAAAGAAAAAAAAATGTATTCTAAGATGAGACCTAACTCTGAATTAAGAAAACTATGGTAATGACTAAATGAACCTAAAGGATGCAAAATTGAGCAAATCATTTTGGGTTTTTGTTCAAAGACTTCTTGTGGAAAGACAATTGAAAAACTGGTATAACTGTGTTGACTAGACAGTGATCGTGAATTCTATTTTCTAATAATCAGGAAAATGCATCGCGGGATTTCACAGATGTGGTTCAGTCTAATAGTTATGGTTTTCTAATAAATCTTAATTTATGACTCTGATAGATGTGATTAACCTTCTAACATATGTGACTCATAATGATAGTTGCAACTCAGAATATAACATATGCAGTCTTTCGCAAAGCAATTGCGAGCTAACCTAGCAGATGCGACTAAAGATGACAGATGCAACTTGAAGTTAAACAAATGCAAACCAAAAGGACAGATGCAACTCTAATTTAAACAGATGTGACTCTAAAAATCAATTGTGACCTTCTAGTGAACAATTGTGACTCTTTGTGTGTTTTCAGTGATTTGAGATTTTAAAACTGACTCCATTTTGTTTGATCCAATTCTGACAAACAAGGACAATCATAAGACAAAGTATTTTTAGTTTGATTTTGGACTCAAAGAATGTTTAAGTTGACAACAGATAAGCACATCCTAATAGGCCATAAGGCCTAGGTTTTGTATACTTGGTATAGTCCACTGAAATACCCTGAATTGGTGATAAACACCTTTCCTTCTCGAGAGTGGATAGCTTAGAAATTTGGTGGCATTGGCTCCCCTCCATGGCTCATTAACGTCTTTCGAGCACACTGATTTCAAATTCTTTGGGCAATGACCTCCCAAGAACTGCTATCTCTACTCAAGGGGATCAGTAGTGAGTATCTTCAGGCATGATACTGTACCCTGCACTATACCAAGCAATGACCAATAGAACAGTTGGACACTAAGAAAAAAGGTTTTCAATATGGGCATTCCATTCATGGGGCATGATCCATGCGGCGAGAGTCGCCTTTTGGATCCATCTCATCGGAACCATACTCGTGATTCGTGGGCTTTCCCCAAGAATCCACTTTTGTATATCGGCTGGAAGTCCCTCGGGTTCAGGGTGCTACCGGTCTGAGTCATCCTGGGGTGAGTACTTTTTCCCACCAGAACAAGCCCAAGTTCTAGAGTTGGTAACCGTTTCTCTTACACCCAGGATCGCACGGATGCGCAAGGGGAGAGGATACTTCGATGTACCAAATCATGAGGGTAATTACACAGTTGTGCTTTCGCACCAAACACAGTAGATACTTGTTAATTTTAATCCAAATGAAAGATTTGCTACACTACCAAACAATCTGTTTCAAAAGAATTAACTAAGGTCTTCTACATGCATTCTGCAAAAAGATTCATTAGTATTTTTTATTATTGTCTTCGTCAATCATCCTGCAAAAACCTGTTAACTTCAAAACAAAAAGGCCACATGCTGAAAATCCGATATTAGTAACACAAAAATAAATTGAAAATTTTAGATTCCCAAAAATAGAAACAAAAGATTACCAGTCACTTGCCTCACTTGTTTACCAGTCAGATGTGTTGATGTTCTCTTCAATTGCATTCTAGGTATTTACCAGTCAATTATGGTTCGGGAATTTGTAGATGCGTTGTAATTTAGTAGATGCATCGTTTCTGGTGTCAGATGTAGTTCAGGAAATCAATTGCGTCACTTCATCAAACTAATGCATATGTGAATTCCAATTGCGGCATTTCGTCAAGCTAATGTGTTTGAGAATTTCAATTGTGGCGTTTGGTCAAGCTAATGTGTCATTCCGTACAAAAAACCTACAAAAATCAAAATAAAAGTCTACGGATACGCAAAGATGGTGTCGTCATGTCGGGTTCACCAAATGTAATGCCAAGAAAATGCACAAGACAAGATTAAGAGAAAACATGCAATGAAAATCTAAATGCAATCTAATGCTAAGCAACAAAGAACAAAGGAAAGTAAAAACATAAATAAAACTTGAACAATCTCACCAAATTTGTACATATTTCCATGATTCATCTCGATTTCCCTTCTCCATTTTGTTGTTGTAGTATAATTTCCCTCAGATTTCTCGTAAGTTCATGCAAGTATAGCCTATGATAGTGATTAGAAAAACATCGAAGATTCAAGATATGTGCTCTAAAAAGTCATAAGATTTCGAGAGAGATTGGAATGAAGAATGACATATCAATTTATAGAAAATTGATTATTCAAACGACAGACTAGGATTGAAAGATCAACAGATGGTTGAGATTGACTGATTAGTCATGCATTTTGATAACTGTCAGTGATGACATGAGTGATACAAATTAGAAATAGAATTAAAGATTAAATAAATGATTTAATCTTCTAGTTTGGTATTTGAAAACAAAAGAATTATCTTTGCATGAAAAAGATGAAGATTGATTAAAGCAACTATTGTTCGACTACATGCACAAGGTTTAATTAATTAAATAGGAATATTTAATTAATCCACATGTACATGCAAATGAATTAGAACTAGATGATTGAATAATTTGATGAAGAGATTACTCGAAAAAGCCACTCAGACATTAAATCAAGAGTTAACTGAGCGATTTGAATAGATCTTTGAGTTGAGTAAAAGTGAATACTTAGATAACTCACACAATTATCTAAATATAGAGGAATGTGTTAAAATAGAATTCATGAATTAAATAATTCATTTAATTCAAGATTTGATATTTGAAGAATAATACAGTGAGTTGTTTGAAAGAATGCCTCAAAGAAATGTGGTCTAATGGTGATGTCCATCACCATGAGACCACATTTCTTTGAGACATTTTCCCAAAAAACTCATTTCCTTCTTTCATAAAATGCTTTGGTAGACATGTATGAAAAAGGCTACATGTTTTATATGCTACATGTTTTTATACGATACATATATGAAAAAGGCTACATGTTTTATATGCTACATGTTTTATGTTAGTTATGTTTATATATTTGTGACATTTATACCTAGGATCACTGAGGGATGAGAAAGTAGTGAAAGATAGGCCACATCACCCTTGTAGGACCTTCAATTGATCTAATTATAGCATGAATGGAGGTTATAATAGATCTGGTTAGAAGGTGTATGTCTAACATTATTCAGTTATTGGTCTTTTAATGATTATAATGTGACTTCATGTCTGAAATTGTTAGGCTTTTGTAGGTTTTTGTGGAGCAAATTCCAGTGAGAGTACACAAGCACACCAAGGCTATTACCCATGTGCTTCAAAGGGAGCAAGGGATGTACATGTTTTCAAGCATTTGGAATGCAAATAACTGGGCCACCTGAGGTGGATTAGAGAAAACAAACTAGGCATTAGCTCCTTTCATTTCTTCTTGTACAAGATATTTCATGATCTGGGATGCAACTGGGAGGATTAATTCCCTGCATGTATTGCTACAAGTATTGATAAATGGGAGGATTTTCAAGATATTTTTTCATCACTTCTGTAATATTTATTATTGTATTAATGTATTTTTTCAAATACAAAAATTATGAGAAATTATTACATGCAAACATGTATATTCCTTAATATGCCTCAATTGATTTTTTTCTTCCTTTCCAATGAGGTCTAGTTATCATAAATGCAGCTCTTGTTCTTGTCCTTTTAATATATATAAGATTGTGTACAATTTAGGTCAACTAAATTTTAGTCAGGGTGTTACTTCCTTTTGGTATTCTTATCTAAAACATAATGGTTTATGGTTTACATTTAAAGTTAGTTGTAATGGTTTATGGTTTACATTTAAAGGCTTATATTTCATATGAAGGTGCTAGTTTCATGATCCAGGGGGATACTCAATGCCGAAAATTGAAGTATCTCATATGCTCAATAATTGTCTCCAAATAGAAGTACCCAAAATTTTGAGTCCAACGCAACTTGAATGGTCTCAAAAGGAGTTCGTATGCCCAAGATACAGCCAATCAAAGGTATAGGTCAAACAAGCACCTAAGGCCATCTAGAAAGGCAAAAATATCATTGTATTAGAATTTGACAAAACCTACGTCAAGTCAAAGAGCTCGTCGAGACCTTTCCAACAACGTTTGTTTTGTTGAATTTCAAGCTCATACATGCAATTTACACCAAGTCAAAGTTCACAAGCACAAGGTTGACCATGCCATATGGATGATGATGTTAGCATGATGTCAGCATGCTGACTTGGCAATTTTTACAAAATGACAACTAAGGTAGACCAATCCTAGGCTAACACTTGTCAGTCCATATAGGTGAGGTGGCAGGGCAGGTGTCAATACGACAAGTGACTCGACACATACGTGGTGGTGACATGTCAGTACAAGTGAATCAATGGGTGCCATGTGGCCCTATTAAAGGGAACCATGTGGCACCCCATCCTCTTCCCTTCATCCAGCGTGGTCAGAACAATTTTCCAAAATTGTATTGGGGGGATTCGATCCCCCCACCTTCCAGGCATCAACCAAACCTCTCACTATTACGTCGTGTGATATGCACTTAACAAACAATAACTGTTGGTTGATTTTGTGGGTTTATGAGTTGAAATCAGTTTTTAAATGAATGGTGGGGGTGCATTAACCACTCGAACTCCTTGCCACATAAAATTATTACCACCAATGAGCCATTCGATGGGTTTAAGATTATAATGGCGTCAGTTGGTTTTGTTGAAAACCAACAACCTGATCGCCCATAATTTAAATAATTGCCTCCTAATTTAAAAATACAAATCCTCTAATTTGTTAAAAAGATTAAAACTAAATCAGATGAAGCCCGAGAATGAAAAAATGAAGGGAAAAAATCATATTATATTATATAGAGGAGATTATAAGTGATTTTTATATGTAAATGGGGGGGATTTTCAAATATTTTTTTACTTTGTAAAGGGGATATGGTTGATTTTGTAAAATCATTTGGTTATAAACCAAATTGGGAAAAAAAATTATATAAAATGGGTGAAATTGGGAGACTGATTCATTTAAAAATCAAGTAGGTGATGATGCTAGGAGAACGACATTGAAGACTTGAAGCCATTCTTGTATGTTGGAGGAACATTATGCTGCCGAAGTGCTGGAAGGGAATGGTTTTCTTTTTCAATTGTAATCTTGTTCTTGGAGCATAATAGGATCATTCACTCTATTGGAGAGGGGCCCAAAGATGTAGTCCACTTGGATGAACTCCTTTATCAATTGTGTTTTATCTTCTATCTCTTTCTCTCTTTCATTTTGTTATCACCTTGTTATGCTGTGTTTATTAAGTACTTTTGTTATGTTAATTTTGTTTGTAAAGATTGAAGCAATCGTTGTAATAATTAGGAATTCAAATAGCAATTGTCATAGATCCTAATACAAATCATTTCAACCTTTTGCATGAAGGAAAACTGGTTTCAAAATTTCAATCTGTTGAAATGGACACAAAACTAAAAAGATAGAACTAAGAAAAAGGAAAGGCTTAGAGATACCTTTATAAATAAATTAAACTTCTAAATTCAACCCTTAATTGAAACCTTCCTTGTTGCAATTTGAATTTTGACCCTGTAAAAAATCACTACCAAAATACTTTAGAATAGGCAACTTGCTCAAATTTTCTGATTTGGAAAGATTGCATTAACAAGGAAAAATGACCCCGAAATCAAACTAGCCAATTACACCCCAAAAATCTTCTCAAATATGCACAAAATTTGTATCCCTGCAATGTCTGCAATGACACCATGACCACTACTCCCCTACATTTGATAACTATTCCTACTCACAGTGATTGTGAAGAAAGCACTACCCTGCAACATGACTACATTTGAACATCATGAAGGATACATTGCATTGCTAACATGATTGCATTATTCACAAGATGCCACTGTCCATAACCATGACTATGAAGTTGTTCAGTAATGGATTCATTAGTGACTATGAAGTTGTCTTGAAGGAAAAGCATGTGGATTTATGACAAAATCTAAAACAATGCCTTCTATTGTAAAAGGCATATTTTCTTTCTCTTCTATAAACCCTACAACTGCTTCCATCATCATTATTTGACATTGAAACTTGATCAACCCTTCCTCATTTAGCATGCTTCAAGTTGAGGCTAAAGTTTGCATCAGAAGGTCATGAACTCACCTTTTCAATTAATATGTCCCCACTATATATAAGTCTAAACCAATGAAAGTGAATCCATCATTGTCAAGTTTAAATACTCTCAAGTTTTTTATGTTTGGCTTTCCAAAATATACTATAATCTTGGATAAATTTTAGTGACTATCCATGATCTATATCTTTACATAATCTCAACCACCCTTCATAGACATCATGATGATCTATCTTTCCTTCATTATGCATCATGATCACCCTTCAATCACTATTGTCATGATCTGGATTTCCTCATTTTGCATCAAACCTAGTTGTCAATGTGCTATGGTTTAAACTATATTTAAGAAGGAGGGTGATAATACCACATGTTCCCATTGCAAGAAAGAGGGGCATGATGATTCAAAGTGTTGGAATCTGCATCCACAATTAAGGCCGAAAAGATATGGAGGCAATAAAGGCAAGAAAAAGATTGTTGCAGTGATTTAACAAGATCTTTGATTTGACTCTAGAGATGAAACAAAAATTGTTGTTGTTGGGGTCCAAGGTAAAGGGAAAGGTATAACTCTCACTTTTGATGCAAATGTTTCTAATGAAAATCCAAGTACAAGTAAAATATCTGCTCCTTCTAAAGTTGATAAACAATGGAATGAACTGTTTCACATTCAAGTTGTAACTAAGCACACTAAGATTGGCACACTGTTTGATATGGGTTCTCAAGTCAACTTAACATCTGAAGAGGTGGTAAAGAAACTTAATCTAGCTACAACACCTCATCCAAAGCCATATCTTCTTGGATGGGTTTGCAATGATGCTCAACTGTAGGTAACAAAGCAATGTAAATTGAAATTTTCTATCACTGCAAACTTTATTGATGAGGTAGAGGTAAATGTTGTTCCTTTGGGTATTTGTGGGCTTGAGTTAGGGAGTCCTTATCTATATGATAGAAAATAAATCTTTTATAGGGGGGGAATAAGTATCATATTTTTAAGGATGGGATAGAATACAATGTACATGCACACAAAGTTAAGACTAATCTTGCACTAGTTAATGTTGGCCAGATGAAAAGGTTGGTCAATTCTAGTAAGAACTTTGTATTAATGCTTATAAAACCCAAATAGGATGAAAACGATGAAGCATTTAAGGGGTGTGATCTAGAGCGTAAAATTGAGATGGTCAAAATAGTTTTTGCTCATGATGACATATTTTAGGAGCCAAAGGGATTGCCACCTAAGAGAGAGATACATCATGAAATCTAGTTGCAGCAAGATGTGCCTCTTCCAAACATTATTGTGTACCGCTTATTAGTTTTGTAGAATGAAGAAATCAAAAAGCAAGTTCAGGATTTGGTGGAAAAAGGAGTCATCCATCTTAGTACATCTCCTTGTGGTTCTCCAATTGTGTTGGTTCCAAAGAAGGATGGGTCTTGGAGAATGTGCATCGACTATCGGGCCATGAACAAGATAATGGTAAATAAAAAGTATCCTCTTCCCTAAATAGATGATTTACTTGATCAATTAAAACATGCAATTTATTTTTCTAAGTTAGACTTGCATAGAGGATATCATTAGATAAGAATTGCAAAAGGTGACATTTGGAAAACTGCATTTAAGACAAAATAGGGACTATTTGAGTGGTTGGTCATGCCCTTCGGGCTTTGCAATGCACTAGCTACATTTATGAGAGTCATGAATGATGTATTTTGTCCTTTTATTGATTATTTTGTCATAGTCTATCTAGATGATATTCTTGTATTCAGTTGAACTTGGGAAGATCATGTAAGTCATTTAAAGAAAGTTTTTGATGTATTGAGAAAATAAAAACTCTTTGTAAAGATGTCTAAATGTGAATTCACTAAGAAATCCTTAGTGTACTTAGGCTATGTTGTAGGTGGTGGTCAATTGAAAGTAGACCTTGCGAAGGTCGAAGTTATTGTAAAATGGCCCAAGCCAAGTATAGTCATAGAAGTTAGAATTTTCTTAGGTGCAGTCCAATACTGGAGAAAGTTCATTGAAAAATTCTCCTACATTGCATCACCATTGCACACATTAACCAGTACGAAGACAACTTTTCAGTGGGGAGGTCCATAGCAGAAGGCCTTTAACACTTTGAAGGAAAAATTGAGCACAACACCAGTTCTGGCTTTACCAAATTTACACCAATTGTTTGAGATCTAAACAGATGCAACTGGATTTTCCATGGGAGTAGTGCTAATGCAAGGAGGTAAAGAAATTTGTTATCACTCTAAAACCTTTTCAGGTGCAGTAATTAACTATCCTACTTATGATAAGGAACTTTATGCATTAGTTCAGAGTGTTAAAAAATGTAAACACTACTTAATGGGGAAAGAAACTGTAATCCACACTAATCACCAACCACTTCAGTACTTGCATTCACAGTCTAAACTGCAACAAAGTAGGCACTTTAGGTGGATGGATTTTCTTCAACAGTTTCATTTGGTAATTAAGTACAAGAAAGTTTCCCATAAAAAAGTAGCAAATATGTTGTTCAGGCCTCCTATTATGAATGCTTTGATTATCCTTAATGGTAGTTCCATGGTAGATGAAATTTTTCAAGAACAGTATGCTAATGATGAAGAATTTAAGGAAATCTATTCATCTCTAATTGTAGGAAAAAATGTAGAAGAGAAATATTACTATGTGCAGGATAAACTATTCTATCACTTGGGAAAGTTATGCATTCCAAAAGATGAACAAGTGTAGGTAATTAGAGAAGCACACACCTCATTGATTGTAGGACATTTTGGGGTAAGCAAGACAATCACTCAACTACAAAAGTATTGTTATTGGCCTTGTATGTAAGTTGTAACTAAGTATATTAGATTGTGTGTCATGTGTGCAACAAGTAAACCTAGTAATAGGAAATTGGGGTTGTACACACCTCTACCTATACCATCCCATCCATGGGAAAGTGTATCAATGGATTTTGTCAGGGGGTTAACAATTTCTAGGAAGGGACATGATTATTTGTTTGTATTAGTTGATTGGTTCAACAAAATGTGTATTTTAATGCCTTGTAAGAAACAAGTCACTGTTGAACTCACAACTTAGATGTACTTCTAATTTGTATGGGTTCATTTTGGGTTACCTACTTCTATTGTATTGGATCAAGATTCTCAATTCCTAGGGGAATTTTGTTCAGCTTTGTGGGGACTCGTGGACACCAAACTGAGGAAGAGTACAACCTTCCATCTGCAAACCGATGGACAGACAGGGGTAGTAAATAGGATAGTTGTGCATCTACTCATAGGTTACTGTAGTAAACATCCCAAGATGTGGGATGGGAGTCTTCATTATGTGTAGCATGCTTACAACCATGCAACACACTCTTCTACAAAGAGGTCTCCTTTTGAGACTTGCTTCGATTATGTGCCTAAAACATCGATGGATTTTTCTTTTGGGAAAGATGATGTTGAAGATGGACACCATGATGTAGAGAAGGCTTTGAAGTTCATCCAAAAATTCCAAGCAATTCATTAGGTAGTGGAAGGATAGTTGGAGAAGAGCCAATCCAAATACAAGGCTCGACATGATAATCATCACAATGATCACCATTTCTAGGTTGGAGACAAAGTTTGTGTCATGTGTGCAACAAGTAAATCTAGTAATAGGAAATTTGGGTTGTACACACCTCTACCTGTACCATCCCATCCATGGGAAAGTGTATCAATGGATTTTGTCAGGGGGTTAACAATTTCTAGGAAGGGACATGATTATTTGTTTGTATTAGTTGATTGGTTCAACAAACTGTGTATTTTAATGCCTTGTAAGAAACAAGTCACTGTTGAACTCACAACTTAGATGTACTTCCAATTTGTATGGGTTCATTTTGGGTTACCTACTTCTATTGTATCGGATCAAGATTCTCCATTCCTAGGGGAATTTTGGTCAGCTTTGTGGGGACTCATGGACACCAAACTGAGGAAGAGTACAACCTTCCATCTGTAAGCTAATGGATAGACAGGGGTAGTAAATAGGACAATTGTGCATCTACTCAGAGGTTACTGTAGTAAACATCCCAAGATGTGGGATGGGAGTCTTCATTATGTGTAGCATGCTTACAACCATGCAGCACACTCTTCTAAAAAGAGGTCTCCTTTTGAGACTTGCTTCGGTTATGTGCCTAAAACATCGATGGATTTTTCTTTTTGGAAATATGATGTTGAAGATGGATGCCATGATGCAAAGAAGGCTTTAAAGTTCATCCAAAAATTCCAAGTAATTCATTAGGTAGTGGAAGCATAGTTGGAGAAGAGCCAAGCCAAATACAAGGCTTGACATGATAAGCATCACAATGATCACCATTTCCAGGTTGGAGACAAAGTCTGGTTACATATTAGCAAGGAAATAATGCAAGGTGAAGGAAGGAAGCTCAAGTTGATTGGGTATTGTCCCTTTGAGATCTTGGAAAATATTGGAACTGATGCCTTCCACCTTAATCTTCCTCCATACATGTACATCTATTCAGTTGTCAATGTTGAGAATCTAAATTTGTACAAGCCTCCAATGATACTGAATGAAGACACAGACATTTAGGTTCCATCAGTTGATGATCTTTCACTAGAGTACATGTCTGAGTTGCCAAAGGATGTTATCTTAGATAGAAAAGTTAGGACTTCATGAAGAGGAGATATTGAATACCTCAGATTGGGACTAAAGGGGATGAATCCAAGCAAGGAAAAAAGGATGGAAATTGGTAAAGTGAGAAAACTCTACCCTCACTTGCTTTCTGAGTAACCAAGCTTTTAGAGGTCCAAAAGCTCTCCAGTGAGGAGGGCTGATCTAGGGGGATACTCGACATAAAAAAATGAAGTATCCCATATGCTCTAGTAATCATCTCTAAATTAAAGTTCCTAAAATTTTGAGTCCAACACAACTTGAACAGGCTCAAAAGGAGTTTGTATGCCCAAGATATGACTAGTCAAAGGTATGGGTCAAACAGGCACCTAAGGCCATCCAGAATAGTGAAAAAAATTTCTATCTCAGAATTCAACGTAACCAACGTCAAGTTGAAGAGCTCATCGAGACCTTTCCAATGATGTTCGTTTTATTCAAATTTTGAGCTTGTAAGCACAAGTTACACCAAGTCAAATTTTGCAAGTACAAGGTTGACTAGGCCATACAGATGATGACATCAACATGATGTTAGCATGCTGACTTGGCAGTCCATATAGAATGATGACTGAAGTGGACCAATCCTAGGCTAAAACATGTCAATCTATACAACTAAGGTGATAGGACACTTGTCAATACATCAAGTGACTCAACACATACATGGTGGCGACATGTTAGTACTAGTGAACCAATGGGCGCCACGTGGCCCTATTACAGGGTGCCACGTCGCACCCCATCCTCTTCCCTTCATCCGGCATGGTCAAAATGATTTTCCAAAATTGTATTGGGGGGATTCACTTCTGGGCATCAACCAAACCTCTCACCATTACGCCGTGTGATATGCGCTTAACAAACAATAACCCCTGGTTGATTTTGTGGGTTTATGAGTTGAAATCAATTTTTAAATGAATGGTGGGGGGCACCAACCACTCAAACTCCTCGCCACATAAAATGATTACCACCAATGATCCATTCGATTGCTTTAAGATTATAATGGCATCGGTTGGTTTTGTTGAAAACCAACAACTCGATCACCCTTAATTTAAATAATTTCCTCCTAATTTAAAAATACAAATTTTATAATTTGTTAAAAAGATTAAAACTAAATTAGATGAATCCTGAGAATGAAAAAATGAAGGGCCCAAATCATATTATAATATAAAAAGGAGATTATAAGTGATTTTTATATGTAAATGGGGGGGATTTTCAAATATTCTTTGACTTTGTAAAGGGGATATGGTTGATTTTGTAAAATCATTTGGTTATAAACCAAATTGGAAAAAAAAATTGTATAAAAAGGGGTGAAATTGGGAGAGTGATTCATTCAAAAATCAAACAAGTGATGACGCTAGGAGAACTACATTGAAGACTTGAAGCCATTCTTGTATGTCAGAGGAACATTATGCTGCCGAAGTGCTGGAAGGGAATGGTTCTATTTTTCGGTTGTAATCTTATTCTTGGAGCATAATAGAATTGGTCACTCTATTGGAGAGGGACCCAAAGATGTATTCCACTTAGATGAACTCTGTTATCAATTATGTTTCATCTTTTATCTCCTTCTCTCTTTCATTCTGTTATCACCTTGTAATGATATGTTGATTAAGTATTTTTGTTATGTTAATTTCATTTGTAAAGATTGAAGCAATCATTGTAATTGTTAGGCATTCAAATAGAAATTGTCATAGATCCTAATACAAATCATTTCAACCTTTTGCATGAAGGAAAACAGGTTTCAAAACTTCAATCTTTTGAAATGGACACACAACTAAAAAGATAGAACTAAGAAAAAAGAAAGGCTTAGAGATACTTTTTTAAAGAAATTAAACTTCTAAATTCACCCCTTGATTGAAACCTTCCTTGTTGCAATCTGAATTTTGACCCTGCCACAAGTCACTACCAAAATCCTTTAGAATAGGCAACTTGCTCAAAATTTCTGATTTGGAAAGATTGCATTAATAAGGAAAAATGACCTTGAAATCAAACTTCAGAAAAATTCCTTTAAACTAGGCAATTACACCCCGAAAATCTTCTCAAATATGCACAAAATTTGTATCCCTGCAATGACACCATGATGACTACTCACCTACATCTGATAATTGTCCCTACTCACAATGATTGTGAAGAAAGCACTACCCTGCAACATGACTACATTTGAACATCATGAAGGATACATTGGATTGCTAACATGGTTGCATTCTTCACAAGATGCCAATGTCCATAACCATGACTATGAAGTTGTTCAATAATGGATTCAATAGTGATTGTGAAGTTGTCTTGAAGGAAAAGCATGTGGATTTATGACAAAATCTAAAACAATTCCTTCTATTGTAAAAGGCATATTTTCTTGATCTTCTATAAAACCTACAACTCCTTCCATCATTATTATTTGACATTAAAACTTGATCAACCGTTCCTCATTTAGCATGCTTCAAGTTGAGGCTAAAGTTTTCATTAGAAGGCTGTAAACTCACCTTTCCAATTAATATGTCCCCACTATATATAATTATAAACCAATGAAAGTGAATCCATCATTGTCAAGCTTATCTACTCTTAGGTTTTTTGTGTTTAGCTTTCCAAAATCTACTCTAATCTTGGATGAATTTTAGAGACTATCATCATGATCTATCTCTTTGCATAATCTTAGTCACCCTTCATAGACATCATGATTATCTATCTTTCCTTCATTATGCATCATGATCACCCTTCAATCACTATCATCATGATTTGGATTTCCTTATTATGTATCAGACCTGGTTGTCAATGTGCTATGGTTTTAATAGGGACTTGACATTAAGTTTTCAACTTGAAACATGTCAATGCTCACTACCAAGTCTTTAACTTCCATGAAAATGTAGGGTTTTCTTTTGACTGCCTTCTTGTGAGCCACACTTACACATAATGATTGTACCTTGTTGCTCTACATCCATAAGGGCCACTCACATCAATATTTGATAGTGTTGCTCCAAACAATCTACTGCTTCCTACCTTTAGAATGCCATCCTTATCTCATACTCTTACTAGTTATGAATCAAGAACACTTAAAAGCATTCCTCCTACTGTCACTTCAGAGCTGCTATCCATTTTGCAAGATACCTCTCATGAAAAGCTTGTATGTCAAAACATGGCATTGTCTTCTCATATCATTACACAAAGAAAATAGTGAGACCAATTATTATACCTATATCAATGGATGCCCCTTCAAAAACTGTTGCACCTCAATGCCTAGGGTTTAAAAACCTTACCAATCAGCAAACTCTTAACAAAAAGGGTTTATCCTTATGAAATATTAGGCTCAATAGTCTGCACATACTGTTTTATAATGACTTAAAACATCACCCATTTTTCACTATAAACACATAGATGATTTCCCTCCAAACTCAAAAATCAAAGATGAAATTTAATCCCTTTTCACTCGTGCACTCAAATATCATGAAATAAGCCTCATGAAATAATTAAAACACCTTTTCAATGCTTTTTTTTATAAAATAAAAGACCTTTGAATTAAATACTTTACGGTGGTTTTCTGAGTATTTCCTTTTCCTCTATCTATAATTTGATGATCCTTTGCATACTTTATGGTGGTTGTTTATTTATTGTCATTTACCTCACATTATAGACTTGACCTCCATGTATAGTGACATTTACACCCTATTGTCCCTACAAATTTGCTAATGGAATGACTGCCCATTCTTTGTAGAGTGTCCCCTCTTTCTTATTAGCATTTTCTTACAACTAACATAGCCTTTTATTGCTCTCCACAGAAATTTGTTTGTTAAAGTGAAGCTGAAACAACAAACTTAAGTGATGGAAAAGTGATAGAGTCATTAAAAGTGTGTTTTTGCAATTAAAGTCAAAAGGTCAATCAAAGGACTTTCAAATGAATGTTTCCAAGACACTTCATTTGAAGCAAGGAGATTTCCAAAATTTCCAAGGATTTACACGTGTGGTAATAAATAGTTTTTCAATAATTAATCATGTTACCATGACAATATGAGATTCATGCTATGAAGTTATGATAGTCACTAGTCATGTTATCAAGACATGTAGAAACTTATTTTCTAAGCTTATGGGACCATTTTGGGCCCCTCCATAATAACCTCTCTTGGTTTTTTCTATCTTGGAGGCATTTTCCCATGGTGGTGACTTTTTGCTTGAGAAAAAAGTTTTCAAATGCAAGTAGTGTAAGGTTGCAAAGCGGTGCAACATTCGTTTTGCAACTCATGTGACCAAATAGATTATTCCAACACATCTAGATGGGTATGCTTACACTAGGAATGGTCCTTTTTTGCACCCAAACACACTAAATCACTCTAAGCTACATTCAACTAGTTGAATCCCTTAAGAGTCCAAAGTGCAAAATAGGTAAAATCTTCAATGGGTTGTTACTCGAATAGAATGATTTTTATAAACTTCTTGTTTGAGCCTACATGACTGCATTGGGCCCCTCTACAATAACCTCACTGAGTTTTCACTATCTCAAAGGCATTTTTTGTGGTGGTGACTTTTTTCTTAAGGAAAAAGTTGTCAAATGCAAGTAGTGTAAAGTTGCAAAGTGGTGTAACTTTTGTTCTGTAACTCATGTGACCAAATAGATTGTTCTAACATGTATGAATGGGTATTTTTATTCTATGCATGGTCCTCTTTCACACCCAAACATGCCGAATCGCTTTGAACTATGTTCAACTGGCTAAACCCCTTAAGAGTCCAAACTGCAAAATGGTTGCAATCTTTGACGAGATGTTACTAGGATATTGTGATGCTTAGAAACTTATCATCTAAGCCTATTGTATTGCATTGGGTCCCTCTACAATAATCTCTCTCAGTATTTTCTATCTCAAAGGTGTTTTTCTATGGTGGTGACTTTTTACTTGAGAAAAAAGTTGTCAAATGCAAGTAGTGTAAAGTTGCAAAGTGGTGCAACTTTCATTTTGTAACTCATATTACCAAACGGAATTTTCTAGCACATTCAAATGGTTATGTTTGTGCTAGGAATATTCCTCTTTCACACCCAAACATTCTGAATCACTCTGAATTCTATTTAACCGGTTGAATCCCTTAAGATTCCAAAGTAAAAAATAGTTGCAATCTTCGATGGGATATTACTCAGATACTGTGATGCTTAGAAAATTCTCATTTGAAGCTATGGAATCATGTTTGACCCCTGTACAATAACCTCTCTTAGTTTTTTCTATCTAAGAGGTGTTTTTCTGTGGTGGTAACTTTTCGCTTGAGGAAAAAGTTGTGAAATACAAGCAATGTAAAGTTGCAAAGTGGTGTAACTTTTGTTTTACAACTCATGTGACCAAATGGACTATTCCTCGAATGGATACTTTTACACTAGGAATGGTCCTCTTTTGCACCCAAACATGTTGAATCACTCTGAGCTACGTTCAAACAGTTGAATCCCTGAAGAGTCCAAAGAGAAAAATGGTTGCAAGCTTTAACAGGCTGTTAGTCGGATACCATGATGCTTAAAAACTTTTTGTTTGAGCTTATGGGATCAAAATAGGCCCCTATACAATAAAATCTCTTGGTTTTTTCTATTTTAGAGGCATTTTCTTGTGGTAGCGACTTTTCACTTGAGGAAAAGTTGTCAAATGCAATCAGTGTAAAGTTACAAAGTGGTGCAACTTTCATTCTACAGCTCGTGTGACCAAATAGATTATTCCAATGCATCCAAATGGGTATGTTTACATTGGGCGTGGTCCTTTTTCATACGTAAACATTCTGAATCACTCTGAGCTATGTTCAACTGGCTGAATCCTTTAAGAGTCCAAAGTGCAAAATTGCTGCAATCTTCGATGGGTTGTTACTTGGATACAATGATACATAGAAACTTCTCATCATAACCTATGGGTTCATATTGGACCCTTGTACAATAACCTCTCTCATTTTTTTCTATCTTAGAGGCATTTTCTCATGGTAGCAACTTTTCACTTGAGGAAAAAGTTGTCAAATGCATGAAGTGTAAAGTTGCAAAGTGGTGCAACTTTTGTTCTGCAACTCATGTAACCAAATGGACTGTTCCAACACATCTTGATGGGTAATTTTATACTAGACATGGTCCTCTTTCACACCCAAACATGCCAAATCACTTTGAGCTATGTTTAACTGGTTGAATTATTTAAGAGTTCAAAGTGCAAAATGGTTGCACTTTTCGACGAGTTGTTACTTAGATACCGTGATGCTTAGAAACTTATCATCTGAGCATATGGGATCATGTTTGGCCCCTCTATATTAATCTCTCTCAGTTTTCACTATCTCAGAGAAATTTTTCTGTGGTGGCAACTTTTCGGTTGAGGAAAAAGTTGACAAATGCAAGAAGTGTAAAGTTGCAAAGTGGTGCAACTTTTGTTCTACAACTTGTGTGACCAAATGGACTATTCCAATGCATATGTATGGGTATTTTTATGCTATGAATGACCATATTTCACATCCAAACATGCCAAATCGCTCTAAACTATGTTCAACTGGTTGATTCCCTTATGAGTCCAAAGTGCAAAATGGTTGCAATCTTCGATGGGTTGTTACTCGGATAACATGATGCTTAGAAAATTATCATTTAATCCTATGGGATCCTATTAGGACCCTCTGTATATGCATAAATTGGTCATGTCTAATTAATCCTGACATTTAATTAAATATTTATTATTTAATTAATTTCTCTAAAGTCCTCTACATATGATTAAATTTAATTATATTGTTCATTCACTTTATTCTTCCACCTTAATTAAATAAGTTCGCTTTGTTTAATTATTTCATATTCATATGTCTACTTAATTAATTAAATAAATACCCTTTATTTATCTTAATTAATTATCACCTTTTGGATTTAACTAAGTCTTTTGATTTATTTAAATTTAAAATATTTCCTTTCTCCTATTCAAAATCTTTCTTCTAATTAATTAAAAAATGTATTTAATTAATTTCATCTACATGTCATTTCTTAAAAATTTAATTAAATATCTTTATTTAATTAATATCCTTCATATCTTTTCAAATCATAATTAAATATTTTATTTAATTATGAAATCTTTTATTATTCTTCAAATCTTAATTAAATGATTATTTAATTGAGAAAAATCTCCATGCCACCCATAAATAAATAATTGAATGTATAATTCATTATTTATCTTCTTAAAATCTTTCCAAAATCCTCTAAAAAGATGATTTTTTATTATTTCATCTTATCTCTTCCATAAATAAATAATTGAATTTATAAAATTTTATTATTTATTTTCTTAAATCTTTTCGAAATCCTCTAAAAAGATGATTTTTTATCATCTCATCTTATCTCTTTCATAAATAAATAATTGAATTTATAATTCATTATTTATCTTCTTAAATCTTTCCAAAATCCTATAAAAAGATGTTTTTTTATCATCTCATCTTATCTCTTCCATAAATAAATAATTGAATTTATAATTTTTTATTTATCTTCTTAAATCTTTCCAAAATCTTCTAAAAAGATGATTTTTATCATCTCATATTATCTCTTCATATCTTTAATTAAATATCTTTATTTAATTAAATATCCTTCATATCTTTTCAAATCATAATTAAATATTTTATTTACTTATGAAATCCTCCATTATTCTTCAAATCTTGATTAGATATTTTATTTAATTAAGAAAACCTTTCATGTCACCAATAAATGAATAATGAATTTGATAAATTTATTATTTATCTTCAAAATCTTTCTTCAATCTCACAAAAAAATGATTTTTACAATTCATCTTTATCATATCAGCTTATCTTTTACATGAAAGAAGAAACAAATCATGCTTTCTGTTTTCTTCTATTTTTCTCTCTAGTCTTATCCATCTTCGACTATTCGATCTTCCAAGAATTTTCACAGCCATTGATCACATCATCCAATTAGAAGCTTTTGAAAACTCTATAAATACTGTTGCAAATCCAAGCATTGGTTCAATTAGAGATTACTTGCATTCTAGCATTCTAGCATCTTAGCATTGTCATTATCATCTTTAGCTTTCAGAATTTCGTAATCTTTCATTTTAATATTCATACCATGTTAATCATATCTTAGCTTAGCATGCATTCATCTTCAAATCTCGTTCTCTAGGAAGACCGTTTGTTGAGCCTAGCACACAATCTGAGAGCAAGATGGAATCAACAAAACATTGGAGATAGAGGATGATAGGACAACATCAAGAACAAAAGATTGAGTTTGCATTCTCTTATTTGATTTTCTATTTTGTTATAATGCTCTATCGGTGTGTTTTGATTTGTTTTTAATATTACATATTTATCACACTCAAAAATCAATCACATTTTTGCCACCCACCGTGGGGCCTTGCCTCATTTTTAAGATCTACTCACAGGTTTTCTAACAGGTTTTCATATTTTGGCATTCGGATTTTTGAGAAAAATTCTCGTTTTAGCACATCTGTGGATTTCTATAGCGCATCTGTAGGTTTCTGTGGTGCATCCAACATTTATTTCAGCACTTTTCCAGGTCTTTCGGTGCATTTAGGGAACAAAATGATGCTTATGAGAAACATAATGGTGCATATACTCAACTCATTTTATTGAAAATTTAAATAAAAAAAAATTGTTGCATTTTTTTTTAGTGCGTCTAGGAGTTCTTTTGGCGCATCTAGGATTTTTTGCAGTGCTTATAGGATTTGTTTTAGCAAATTTACTTATTTTTGTGGTGCATATATATGATCTTGTAGCCCATATAGGTTGTAACTAAACAAAGTTCTAAGTCTGACACCTTCCGCAGACCAAACCTTTTCTGGCTTAAAAAAGAACTAATCTAGGATAGTCACATCTGGTTTTTAAAAAGAAGCAACCCTAGGGTAGACATGGATTAAAATGAAGCAATCTAGGATAGTCACCGCACAATGATTTTTGGAGTTAAAATGAATCCCATGCTTGTTGTGAAGCAACATATTCACATAGATTAAATCATTTTTATTTGGGATCTAAAAAGAATGTTGGTTGTTTTGTCTATGGCAATAGGTCTATGCTCTCCCCTTAACTAGGTGATGAGAATACCAGACTTTCCTTTTCAATTTCATGCAATTTTAATGTTTTATTACATCCTTTAGAGGGCCTGCTCTTGTGGGAAAAAGTACTCACCCAAGAGGAATGACCCAAGTGGGTTCAAGCCAAAACTAGGCTATCCCACCCCACTATAAATTTAAAGCAAATATGGGGAAACCCACTTTTTTCAGTAGTGTGCAAGATAACCAGCCCCAAGGCCTTTGTTCTAAAGGTTGGGAGGTCTCCTAAGGGATTTTATTATTTCCGTACTAAATGGAAACCCTTACTAAGAACCTAGTGCAGTAGTCAGCTGAAGTCAGTTTCCTAACATCCTAATAATCACAGTGCAAGGGGAGGGAAGAATCTACCCCCAAGACACTCATCATATAACTACTAAGGATTGTTTGCTCAGGGGATCCGGTATCCACTTCCGTCACTTTGAGTATGCACCTAGAAAAGACAAAAACACGGGTGCCCCTTCGGGGGTGACATGGCTGTCTGAGTTGACCAGTTCTAAGATGTGGGATGTGGTTATTATGATGACCTACTTGAGTATTAAGAGTGAGTCTACCTGAATTGTCTATCATGTATCAAAACCTGTGAAAACACTTTTTGAAAAAAAAATTTGAGCATACACTTGATGTTTAGTAAAAGGCTTTAAAATAACTATTTTTAGAGTATTTGTTGTGTCTTCAATCACATTAATTCAGTCAAAGGATCATCTAAAATGAACATGCAAAAATTCAACTGAATCATGCTTAGAGAGTGGAAATTAACCAAAATTTTCAAGAAGTCCATTATTAGTAGGATCAAGAAATCTAAGAAACATCTAGGTTACAAGAAAACCTTACAACAAAAGAAATTTTTGTATAAGAGTCAAATTTTTTTTATCCATTACTATGAATTTCTCCATAGGTACCAAGATTTTTCTAGGGGATTTACTGACAAGTACGTTGTATAGCCTTTATATTCACGAGCCCATTTTTAGAGAAGAGCTCTATCACAATGACACAATCATAATCAACCTCTCAACTTAGAGTATCTTCCACAACCTTCTATCAAATATCCAACACATCCTAGTCAAATCCTTCAGTGAATAGGCTATTTGATATACTTATCATTCTTCGAAAACAAGGATCAAATCTTACAAGTGCACCTTTCAAATAAATTTATGATTTCTTGATTCAACTTCCCCAATAGGATTCTGATATCCTTCATCATTGGAAGCCACAATCAAGGGTTAGGAACATTTTTTATCATATCATAGGATTCTCATCTTATCAAATTAGGACATAACCATTTTTCACACTTATCAAACTGTGCTCTAAGTCTAGAGGAACATTTTAAAATCATATGCCTATTCTTACAAGATCTCAATATAATAAGTTGAAAGACAATATTCAACAAGAAGATCATACTCGAAGAACTCAAGAAGAAGGTGAGAGTACCAATACTCTTTATAGTGTGATTCATAATCCCCTTTTTAATGACAACATGAGTGAAAGAGAAAAAAGTCCATTCCCTTCCAACAAGCATTTGAGCAAAACTCCTATAGATAGTGATGATGAATGAGATGAAGAACGTCTTAGAGAGGCCGAGCAAGATCCCAAATTTCACAAAGCCTTAGAAATTTTTTTAGAGTGTAACAAAGAAAAATATTTTCTATATCTAGTTGATAAATGAGCTAAATTGCCTCGTGATTTTGATACAAAGAACATAAAAAGTAATCCTGATGAAACACCCTTGTCTTATCTTAGTGCCTTGACTCAACAAGTTAAAGCACTACAAGGAAAAATTAAATACCTACAAGGGGGAACCACAAAAAAGACATATGCTCTTGATGACATATGTCCTTATCCTTTTGATCGATGTCTCAACATGATTCCATTTCCCAAACATTGTGAGATCCCAAAGTTTGATCATTATAATGGGAAATCGGATCCAATCGATCATATCAGAGACTTCTGAAATATGACTTTAGAGTTTTCTCATGAGGACACATACTTGATGCGTTTATTTCCTAGGAGTATTGGAGGCCAATCTATGGAATGGCTATCGAAAATCACACCACTTGTCAAGAAATTTGAGGAATTAATCAACAAATTCATATCACAATATTCCTACAACATACAACATCAAATAACCATGATTGATCTTTGCAAGGCTAAATAAAAACCTAGTGAACCATTCATCACATTTCTTCAAAGATGGAGAAGGTTGTTCACTAGTTACCCATGCCGTGTTCCTAAAAAGGAAAAGATCACCACTTTCATAAAAAAATTGGATAAAGAAATGAGTTATCGTCTTAATCTTCATTTTCCTCCCTCTTTTCAGAAATCGATCGAAAACACCATCACCATTGGAAGTTCTTTGGTCTAGAGAGGGATAATCAAACTTGATAAAGACAATCCTAGCTCATCAAATCACCACAATGACAAATATAAGTTTTGGACTTGCAACAAAAATGTGGTGAATGATGGTATTGTAGATGTGAATCATGTCTTGACCAAACCATTTGTTCTTAGTGCTTCAAGTGGTCCTTGGAACAATAACTATAACAATGTTAACTCGATCACAAATCAAGGAAACAATCCTCCTCCTTCGAGGAATAACATGAATCAAACTTCTACTCCCAATCAAGGGAATGCCAACAATCAAGGTTACTGTGAAACCAATAACAACAACAATGCCTTAGGAAATTCCTTGAACACCAATCTACAATGCTCTTCATTCTTCTCTAATAGAAGAGCTTTTACTCCATTGGGTCAATCCTTAGAATCTAAATTCAAAGAATTGATGGCTAAAAATGTTCTTACTTTTCCACCTCAATGTGATTTTGAACCTAGTGTGAAACATCCATCATGGAACGATGTATACTATTGTGATTATCATTAGTGCAAGGGCCATCACATGAATAATTGTCGAGCCTTGAAAAATAAATTCCAAGACTTAATCAAGAATGGCACCATCACAATAGAAGGGCACCAATAATCAAATGAAGATCACCAAGCATTTCACAATCCTTTTCCCAACTATCAAAAAGGTGAGTCTTTTGGAAATAGTGTGAATCATATCAATGATCATATAATAAGTCATATATACACTGACGATGAGCGGGTCAATGTTATAAAAGTTAAAGAAAAGATGGAATATAGAGAAGTTAACACAACAACAAGGGCACAAGCTAAAGTTCTCTTAAAGGGTGCTTCTTCAAAATCCACTATGCCCCTGTCACAACATCAATATGACTTAGTCAATCAACTTCGAAAAACTCTAGCTCAGATTTCTATCTTAGAACTCCTGAAGATTTCTCCAGCACACAAGGAAATTCTAGAAAAGGCCCTTATTGAAACAATGATATCCACTTATCTGAATGTGGATTGATTTCAAGCCATGGTGGGACATTTGTCCTCACCCATGTGCCTCTCATTTTTTGAAAAAAGATAATGTTTCCATGACTCATCCCCATAATTCATCACTATATTTAGAAGTCATGATCCACAAGTTTCATGTCAGATGTGTCCTAATAGATGGAGGTGCTGGTTTGAACATATGTACCATGAAGTTAGTTTAGGCTTTAGGATTTTATGAGGACTCCATTGATCCTAGAAGAAATATTACTATTAAAGCCTACGATGATAAGGAAAGAGCATCCAAGGGATTAATCATGTTGTTGATCAGAGTGGGACCTATTATCAAGAACACTTTGTGTCAAGTATTAGATTGTGATCTTGCATACATCTTGTTGGGTCATCCTTGGATCCATGAAATGCAAGCTATCTCGTCCACATATCATCAATGTCTTAAGTTTCCTTATAATAGACAGGAGATCACAATACCAACAAATAATTCGAATAGTCAGACTTGTGCCAACATCAAAGCTACTCAAGACACTTTGGTCCCTAACAATCGAGAATCTCCTACTAATACTTCTCCCAAAGTTGATACACAAATCAATTAGTTAACCAAAAGCTTTGACAAGAAACTACGGTTCAAGGATGATAGAGTAGGGGAGTACTATCTTTGTCTTGCTAATCTACCTATATCGCCTTGGTCACGTGGACAACCTTCTATCACACAACATCAAATATCTGTAGCATCAACATCAACACAACCACCAACAAAGCCAAATAAAAATTTTAATGGACGATTTATCAAAGAAAAATTCCCTATGGAAGATTCTAAGGATAGAGAAGTTATAAGTTGGCTCTATAAAGATGAAGATGAAATAGTTCTTAATGTCAAACTACTTACTGATCAATATGGTAAAGGATATTCAATCATGCAAAAGATGGGCTGTGATGGTAATGGTCCTATCAGAAAGAGAAAAGGAGTAGTTGAGCCTATTCACCTTCCAAGACATGCTGTAAAAGATAAAACAGGACTAGGCTATGATACTAACTCACAAGAAATAAAATCCAAGCGGTTGCATGATACTGTTCTCACATTGCAAGAAATTTTTGATACAAGAGAAGCATGTTTGAAAATAATTTATAATTTCATGGATAATAACTCTAACACAGACTCTGGTGAATATGAATGGGACACCATCCACAATGATGAGTTCTGGAGGGATAAAAGGGTTGATGTGATACAAAAATATACGCCTACTCTAATTGAAGGTGAAGGGTCAGGGTCCCGATCGCAAGGATCTAAACTACAAGGAAACTATGCTTCTAGTAATACCGAGTCAGATTTAATTGAACAAGACTATCGTGAGAACAGTACCATCATTAATCTACCTCATACCTTGGATCCTATAGATAACTCTATTATGACCATAACCATAGCTGATCTCACATAGCGTAATGACCCACTACCGCTAATACATCCTGATCTCATTGACTGGGATCTATCCAGACCTATCGATGTACTTATGTTTCCAACCGATGAATCTATTGTAAACTTCCTTTCCTGAGAAAAAAAAAATGATTATTCCATTGGTGATTTTTGACATAGTCTTTAATTAGGAGAGTGTCAATTCTCCTAGCTGCAAAAATAAAAATAAAAAAGAAAGATCTAATGGTGAAATCCAGAATCTGGTAGTGTTAGATCAAACAAAAGATAAAAAAAGAGCGTATTAGATGGTGAAAACCTTTTTAAGGCACCAGATGATGGGATACTTGACACTCTCCCAGAGCACAATCATGAGTGATCGCCTATCTTGATTTAACCTACAAAAGAGATAAATCTTGAAACTACAGAAAAACCAAGGATTCTACAGTTAGATGCATCAATGATAGATAAAGAAGTGCCAAAGTTCATGGAATTTCTTAGAGAAAATCAAGTCCATTTTTCCTAGTCTTATGTAGATATGCTAGGTCTTTATCCTGATCTTATAATGCATCACTTTTCCATAAAACCAGGAGTCAAACTGGTGAAACAAAAACTCAGAAAGATGCATCCTCATGTTGCACTAGTGGTTAAAGAAGAACTTCGAAAACTCCTTGATGTGGGATTTATAAGATCAATCAACTATGCATAATGGATCTCCAACATTGTTCATGTGTCCAAGCCTGACAAAAGTGTTAGAGTGTGCACAGATTTTAGAGATCTTAATAAGGCATGTCCTAAAAATGACTTCCCACTTCCAAGCATCGATACTATAGTTGATCTAACGGCTAGCCATTCCATGTATTCACTAATGGATGGTTTTTCTGGTTATAACCAAATCAAGATTGCACCTAAAAACTAGGACAAAACAACTTTCACATGTCCATGGGGGACTTATTGTTGAAATTTCATGACTTTCAGTTTGAAGAACGTTGGGGCTACTTATCAAAGAGCTATGACTACAATCTTAATGACATGATGCACACATTCATGGAAGATTATGTAGATGATATATTGGAAAATTCATACACAAGAGAAGGAAATCTTGAAATATTATCCAAAATCTTTGCAAAGTTAGAAAAGTTCAAAGTTTGTCTGAATCCCAAGAAATATGTTTTTGGGGTTACATCGAGAAAGCTCTTGGAATACATAGTATTAGTAAATGGAATTGAAGTAGATCTTGCCAAGGTGCAAGTAATCATGGAAATGCCTCCACTGAAGAATATTAGTCAGTTGAGGTCATTGCAAGGGTGACTTCAATCTATATGAAGATTCATTGCACAACTTGTAGATTAAAGTCTACCTTTCACACATCTATTGCATAAGAAAGTTCCTTTTAAATGGGATGATAAGTGTGAAATATCCTTTCAACAAATCAAGCAGTACCTAATGAATCCACCAGTTCTAGTACCACCAAATCTAGACAAACCTCTAATTTTATATATTGCCACAACAAAGACATCTTTGGGGGCATTATTAGCATAAGAAGACTCTACCGGAAAGGAATGCACAATTTATTACATCAGTCGGACACTAACAAGTCATGAACTCAACTACACTTTTATCGAGAAGGCTTGCCTAGTAGTATTTTTTGCCTCATAGAAGTTTCGACACTAAATGTTAACTCATACAATCAATCTTGTTGCAAAGATTCATCCACTTAAGTATCTATTAAGCAAAGCTACATTGACAGGAAGGATAGAAAAATGGGTCATGATCTTAAGTGAGTTTGACATCCACTATATTAATCACAAAGTAATCAAAGGACAGGTTATTGCCGATCAAATAGCTGAAGCACCACTACAAGTAGAACATCCTATGTGTGCATTGAGTTTCTAGATGTTGATGTCTTCACTGCAAAATCCAAAAAACCATGGTCATTATATTTTTATGGTTCTTTTACTCAACACGGATCGGGGGCAGGTATACTCTTTGTCACCCCTCAAGGACATACCATTCCTCGGTCATATAGGCTAATGTTTCCATGCACCAACAACATAGCTGAATATGAAGCCTTAAATACTAGACTCAAATAGCATTGGAATGGAAAATCACAGAACTCGAAGTCTACGGTGACTCACAGTTAGTCATGAATCAGATCAATGATGATTATCAGACCAAGGATGAAAAATTGTTACCATATAAGAAGATGGTCGATGATTTCAAGAAATACTTCATAGGTATCAAGTTCATAAAAATTCCAAGACTTGATAACAAAGCAACTAATGCCATGGCCATGATCGTATCATTATTACAACTCCCAAAAAATCAGGCTTGCTATGAATTTCTAGTTGAACAATCATTTACACCCACCTATGACACACCTAAAAGCCAAATAATCTGCCACTTAGTAGGATCCGATTCACCTTGGTATGGAAAGATTTATGCCTACCTAAAAGGTGAAATCATACCACTTGACTTATCTCATAACAAAAAGCTCAACTTTATCCGTCAATCCTCTCGCTATACCCTTATCGGTGACACTCTCTATTACCATAGTCTTGATGGTACTTTACTTTGATGCCTTGAACGTGAATAATCCAACAAGGATTTACAAGAAGTTCATGGTGGTATTTGTGGTACTCATTCAAGTGGAATGACTTTATCCAAGAAATTGATTAGAATGGGTTACTATTGGCCTACAATGGAGAGGGAATCATTCACTTTTGTGAAAAAGTTCTCTAAATTACAGATTGATGGGAATCTCATCTATGCTCATGCACAAGAACTACAACCATTCACGCCGACCTGGCCATTCTCTCAATGAGGGTTAGATCTAGTTGGCAAGATTCACCCTTCATCATCAAACAGACACAAGTTCATCATTACAGTGATATAGTACTTTACCAAATGGATTGAGGCAGTACCTCTCACTAAGGTTACTGGCAAACAAATCTCATTGTTCATACTCAACTATCTCATTTGTCGATATGGAATTCCCAACTCCATCATCACAGATAATGGATGACCATTCAAGAATCAGGATGTTGATGAAATTTGTGAAAGATTCCATATCCAACACAGATACTCAACACCTTATTATCCACAAGGGAATGGCCAAGCAGAGGACTCAAACAAAACAATATTGTAAATTTTGAAAAAGACTGTGAATGATGCAGGAAAAGATTGGCACGTTCAACTTAATCCCGCATTATGGGCCTCCAAAACTAGTATTTGAACACCAACAGGAGTAACACCATTTGCTCTTGTCTATGGAGCAGAAGCCATTTTTCCACTAGAAGTTAAGATTCCATCACTAAGAGTATCCTTAATAGGTCTCACAACAGATGATGAATACAGAGTTGTGTAAGAGTTGTTGATGAACTCGAGCACCCAGGATCACCTACAAAACCAAGATAAACCTTCCACATGAGAGCAGCAAGAGATAAAATGCAGGAATATAGTGCAATAACAAAATTATGTTACTATCACACACTAAATGATACAATATGCCTCAACTCTCCTTTGAATTGATTGAGTTAATATGAACTCATCTTGACTAGATAGGAGAGAGGTGAGTGCTGATTATATAGCACAATATGGGAAAATAATTCCAAAAGGGGTAATAACTCCCAAATAACCAAATTAGGTGGGAGTTATGCCTATTTGGAAAATGCCAAATAGGTGGCATAACCTACTCAGAAAGAGACAAATGAGTGGTTTTGTGAGGTGGCATATAAGGCCAAAAGAGGGTGTGAAACTCAACCACCTAAGTGTGAGTGGGAGCAACACATGTAACTGATGGATTACACCATGTGTCCTCACATAAACCACATCTCCTATAACCTAAGGTATGCTTAATAATATGTGTAGGAAAAATAAATATTCCCTAACATAAGGAAACTAAAAAACCTACACTAACACCCCCCCTTAAGCATAGCTTAGGTGGGTGAAAAGACACAAAGATGCAAATATGGGTCTTGGCTACTAGGCCATGTTAGGTACCTGTTGATGCCAAAAATTGATGAGGTAACAATGCCTTATGGGAAACTCAGTTCAAGGGGGACCCCTTTGCGCCAAATTGAGTGACCTCTAGATTTTAAAGAAGCCAGCTTCTTCTATATAATGGGTTTTGGAAAGGGAAAAGGAAGCGGATATAATGAAACAAATATTAATGTAAGGCGATGCGCCAAAGCTTACTGATAGGCACAATGAATCATAGACTTAAGGGCCTGAATGTTATTGCTATGTTCCAAAACGTGGGAAACTTAAAGCTATAGCATGAACAATCTATTTAATTGACATAAAATAGTATTACATACATTCTTACTGCTAAGAAGAGTCATTAAGACATGATTTAGATAACCAAGTTTGCATTCAATGTATAGAAGTCTCCTCAAATGAAATGCTTAAGACAATAAGAAGCACAGTTTACAGTTTAATCAAAACATGAAAAACAGAAAGGCCGAACAATAGGCACAGTCTGAAAGTTCCTTGCGAATAAACATGCAAAAGAGGCCTGGTGTCTCTTGTTAAAACTAGTATTCTTTCTAAAAATCTTGGACCATTTCTCCCTCGACAGAGAGAGTATATATAGCCGGAGAGAAAAATCCCACCGCTTGGAGAGTTATAACAGAAAGATCCCACAATCTCCCGTAATGATGCCCAAATAAGAAAATTCCTAATGCCGTTATGAGAGCAACCAATCAGAGCACAACATCCAGTTGATCAGTTACAGGTGTGCCCTTTGTAATAATGACAGTGGTCCCAACCAGGCTTCGAAGGGACAAGTGCCACCTACCGCTTCAGAGAACCATGACGAGCAACACCCAATAACACTATCCGCTCGACCATCCCATAGCTTGCTTGATAATCAATGTAAGGCACGTGGCAACAAATCGTGGCCCGAATGAAAACTCCTCTTCTATCAACTGAGAGCTTGCGGAGAAGTGACACATGTTCAAGAGACTAAGGTCACTTTGAAAATGGGGGAAGGCCATATGAACCGGGTGGCGAAAGACGCGTGGCCGCATTTCACAACCCGTGGTGCTCTCATCCCTGTGGCTGTTTTAAAAGCTGCGAACCGCTAACACGTGGGCGAAGGTAGGTCCCGCCAGGAAATAAAGGCCTATAGAAATCTTTCGCAGCCCGCAGCAGCATATTCTATCCCTGCTAGGAAAGTTTGCGATACGCCACCATGTACCAAGATGTGGGCCCCTCGATGAATCTTAGGAGTACCGGACCTTTATGGAAGGCTTAGCAACCCGAAGGAAACACGAAGCAACAAAAAATAAAAAAAAAAACCCCATAGGCGAGACACGTGAGTGCCCAGCGCAGCATTTCAAGACCCGAAAGGGGAGCCGCCAGCCGAAGTTGCGAAGCGAGGAATGTGCAAAGGGAAAGATCAAAACCTGCCGGGAAACCAAAGAAACGCGGAGACGCACAGGCTAGCGCACAGATATGTACAAAAATGAACCCGGAGGGAGCTGCTTGAATCATTATTTCAACAGCTTTTGGCGACTAACAGGGGCGTTTCGGATAAGGAACAGAGAACACAAAACTTTCTGGTTCTTCAGACTAGAGCCTTCATTTATAGGGCGAATGAAGTTAGAGCTTGGAAAGTGCAGCCTGCAAGGGCACCCATTCATTTTCAGACGGCTTTGCCATGCTGCGCAAATTCTCTTGTGCCCCGCGGAGATCAATAGCTTCTTTATGAGGCAGCAGCTCTGACAAGCCAGTGCCTGGTTGGATATGGAAAAGTAGCTGAGAGAGTGGATGAATGATTGCCTCGATATCTGCTGCTGTTGGGGGGCTGCCGAATTCCTTGAATGCCTCTGGATTGTTCTTCTTCTGTTCAATAACCTCCGTAATCTATGCAGCCGTGGCAATAGTGCCATCCTCAAGGAACGGAGACGGCAATCCCAACCTGCCCAACTCAGAGAAACTCCCTCGAATGCCATCCAATGCTTTATTTAGAAAACCCGCCGCTGCCTTAGTACGTTGGAAAGCGGAGTGGCAATGAATGAATCTATTTTCCTTTTGAGCTGCGGTGTCCCGATCTTCGATGCCCGCCCCGAAAAGGATCTCGTTTGAGACCGAGTATAGCTTATTTAGCAAGTCCCTTGCCTCGGGAACCTTTTCCAGGATGAAACGCGGGAACTGTTCCATTGTGTCATGGGCTTCCTGATTGAGTTTTAATGCCTTGTCGATGAACCGGAGGGTAGGCTGCAGATTTAGGCAGAAGGCTTTGATTTTCTCCCAGTGAGAAATGTACAATTGCCTAACCAGTGGGATGATATCAGGTTGGGCAGGGGCTGGTAGCAGAGAGGCCTTAAGCGAAGAAATCTCTGCATCTCTTGAAATGAGGGCCTCGGCGAATTCTGCCTTCTTCTTTATCTCGGATGCCAACTGCTCTGCATAGTTGTTCATTTCTTTATTCCAAGTTTGTTCAGCTCTGGAGTGGTTAGCTGATTGCTCTTCTAATGAAACTTTTGTCTCTCAGAGCTCATCTTCTAGCTTAGTCTTTAGAACCTAGAATTCGACCTCTTTTTCCTGTACCTTTTGCTGATACTGCTCTTGTAGGCGTTCCATCTCCTCACCTTTCTCTGCCAGCCTCTGACTGTACCCAAGGCGGAAAAGTTCAAGCTCCTCCTCTATCGACCGTAGGCTCTGTTGCGCTACTTGGTTTTGATTCTGCAATTCTTTTAATAAGACTGGGTCAGCTACTTGGGTCTTCGCAATTTCACCCTGAAGCCTGTTTCTCTCATTTTTTGCTGTTAGCACCCTTTCTGTCATTTGGGTGATATCCGCCTCTAAGGATTTTTCCTTTGCCTCTAGAAAGCTCACCCTGTCCTTGGCTGCCTTGAGCTGTTCATCCTTCTTCTTTAACTGGCGACCAGTTTTTAGGAAGTCGGAAGTGACCACCCGTTGTGTCTCCACTATGATTTCGACTTTATCTTATGGCCGGGCTACCTTCATGTCCAGTCCAACAGCATAAATTTCATAGTCCTCTGGTTGCATTTCTCCCTAGGGCTTGTTTATCCTTGGGTACATAGTTGCAAATTTTAATTCTTGGCGAGCCTCGTCATACGAAGCCTGTACTCTTGGCTCGGAGGGGGCATTGTCATCCTTTGCCCTGCGTCACCTCATTCTATTTTCGCGTGCTTCCTTCCCACAATCTATCTGTGCTATGAATTCAACTGGTGATGAAACCAACCCCCCTGCGAAAGGAACACCAGAAGGCAGGGCATAGGGATAGGTAACTTTCATAGGCGCACGCATTTGTTTCTTCTAGAGGGTGACAGTTTGCGGAGAAAAGTGTGGCATGTTCCATAGCTTAGCTTGGGGGTTATCGGCAGGGTTAGACATTTGCAACGGCTGAACCGAAGATTCAATCGTAAGGCCTCTTGGCCGAGGAAAAAGAGTCCCTGCCTAGGTATCGGCTTGCTGCAATGGGAAGGGATCTGTAATCATCTCAAAAAAAGAGTGAGGGCCAATGGGAGGAATATTTTCGGAAAGCGAGGTGAGGAAAGTCTGGGCGGCAGCAGTAGGCGTTAGCATGCTCGGAGGGGTAATTATAAATGGTTGGGCTTGTGAATACTGGGCAAATCCAATGGAATAAGCCAGACTAGAAACAGAGGGTGGAGGGCTCAGACTAATGGCAGGAGTTGCTAATTAAGCAGGGACGGACGTGAAAGAATGAGATGTAAGAGAGGGAGGAGTAAAATGTACCTGCTGACTGGTCGGCGGTGGCTTCGGAATCGTTCAGGACTCGCCCGCAATCTCTAGCATTTCACTAGCAGCGGGTGTTTCCCCTTCGGTCGGTTCATGTGAAACTATCCTGATAACACTTTCCATGCGTTGCCTTTTAGCGTGGGGACACTCACTAACCTTGGCAGTCGGATCCTTTTGCTGGGGCATTAGCCTGACCGATTTAGTGGCCCATGTGCATGTAAGCGAGCCCCTTGATATGTTAAAGCGCACATTAGTGCCTACATAGGCGGCATGCCCGGAGGCATCACCCTCTTGCGCTGATGTTGTCGTTTCTTCCTCATGCTCCTCAGAGCCTTCTGCTTCACTTCTGTTAGCACTGGAGATCGGGCTGGGATGGCCTTCATCCCACCATCTTTCAAATTTTTGGTCGTCCTTCAATTGGTTATAAGGAGCTTTCAACTGTCATGTTTCCTGGCGGTATCTCTAGAAAGCTTTTATTTTTTCATCGCTCCATTCCTCATCCACTTTCAACTTGTTATGCATGCTGCGCTCTATCGGAAGGTTATCCTTGGCCATGACCACTGGAAAGTAGAACTTGTGCCATGGGCCCCTGGTATCCGGCGTAGGGATTTGTGCTAATTCAACCAGATCTTCATCTTTATTGGTCCGATTATTACGCCGCTTCTCCCAGTATGGTCAGGGAACATGTGTAACTTTCATATGCAGCTTAGGTAGGTCATTGAAAGGGTTGTAATTTCACTTATCATTTACTAGTACTAACCCCAGGTGTGCCAGCTTGTCCCCTAGCAGCTCATGCGATCATTTTTTAACAAGCGTTATTGACTTGAAACTCTTCGGGCAAGTGAAGAATCCCTTCCTCTTGACACTTTCGCTACTACAGAACATGAAATCAATGATGCACACCTACCAGAAAACCTCCAGTGCAAGCACTCTATCGGTGATGCAAGCCAGGAGTAGGAAAGGCTTACCAATAAAGCCCCTCATTCGAAGGATCATGAAATCCTTGCCCAAGAACCAGTCACAAGCGGGGGTGTAGCCTTGCAGAAATCCAGTCTGCTCAGTGTTAAGCCAGACGATATCACCCTCTTCGATCAAACCATTCAGGACCAGGGCTATGAAATAGTCCGTGAAGGCATAGTAGTCATATGTTGCGGAAAGGTAGGGTGTCCATGTAGACACCGGTCTTCTTTTGTTCTGCTCGTCAAAAATTGATAGTGGGATAAATCGGGCGAAGAAATCCGGATTCTGATGCAGGAACATGTGGACCAGGTAGGAAAGAAATTTAAATTTCTTCTCCGCCTAATAATTCTCTATTTGCTGTATCATTTCTTCAACTATGAACTGAGTGAAATCATACCAAAAAAGTTCACGCTGCTTGCGAAACTGTATGCAGGGCCCAGCTGAAAGGCCTCGATCTTCTCATCGGAATCTCGGCCGCAAACAAATGTCAGCATGGATATGGGGTCTTGGAGGTCATCGCGGAATGAACCACGCGATAGTGGGATACTTGACGCCTTAGCAAACGCAACACCCTTCTTATTAGTCTCTTCTAACAGGAAATCGAAGCCGGTTTTCATCCTTTTCTATATCTTTTCCCCTTTGCTTGGGCGAAAATGCTCAATATTCTCCTTTCTTCTGCCAGGATCAGGAATACATAACATATGCCAGATGGCTTCCGGGTCGATATGAACCCTTAAATTGTGACCTTCAATGCAGTGGGTCTCTGGATTATAGCGTTGAACAGCTGCGTCGACCACCTCCGGGCAATAGTGCACCAATGGGACCATGTATTGTGGAAGACCGCTAAACCAGACTCTACTTGCCGTGGCTTGGTCCACCCCTGGCGCTGATAACCTTGCGCAAGCCACCTCTCTAAGAGATTTAGGGTTCTTGGCAAGTTTTGGATCGTAGATATTAGCCCACTTTTCGCTAACCTTTTTCGGGTTATTCCACTCTTTGGGCCTCTCCAACTCCTCAATGTTGGCTCTTTTCACCTTCTTGGGTATACTAGGAGTGGCATATGCTACATCCTCGTATACGTAAACCTCGGCCGAAGAACGAATAGCCAAATACAGTTCCTGGCTAATCCCTTCTTGTGTTGGCTGAGCTAAAGATTCTGACATTTTTTTTTCGCGGCAGAACTTGTAAGCTCCCTGGCCTTTGAATACACTTGCACTGGATATACAGACAGAAAACACTTCGTGCACTCCTTATCTTTTGGAAAAAGACTTAGAAACATTAAGCGTTTTCATACAATAATAGCAACTTTCCTCAAGGTGGTAGGCGAGCGCGAGCCCCTTGCATTTAATTCGGCATGTACTGTTAACTCCACAACTCGTGCAAGATGAGCTGATTGCTTTTTTGAGGTGGCCGGATTTCATCATTGCTTTCAAGAGATCGTGTGATACGCCCTGATCTCCTTGGAAATTGAGCTTGCAACTGGCATTCTCACCTTGTGCTAGCATGTACCGGTAATTAATATCCTGGCCGGAATGATTACGCCAAGCAAACGATCACCGCCTGAGAAAGATACGAATATCGCCTCGGGTTCTGGGATGTGCGTGAGATTTGACACCATAGCATACGGCCATATGTCCCTTCATCAACAAGTGCCACCTTTTTAAAGCTCAATTAATTAACTTGATTTAATTAAGCATGCCTTGAGCCGTGCTATCATGCATGTACCAGCCCAAAATGTGAACAAACGCAGACTCGGCCATCGAGATTGCGGCCAATATACATCACATTGTTTATAGGCGGATTGGCATACGTCTTGTCAATTTTCTATAAATAGGCTAGTAGATAGCAAACAAACACACTTTGCGTTTAAGAAGTGATAGGCCAACAGAATACTGCTTAAGCAAGTCTTTTCATAGGTTAGGTGGTGAGCAGATTTCGGCATTACTCAGCAGATTTAGGAATAGTGTTAGGAGAGATGGATACCCCTATTCGCCTAACCTCCTTCAAATCGCAGACGGTGTTTGTAGGTGAGATCTCCACTAGAAGGCTCAAGAGAATGACGAAGAACAAGCACTCGCTAGTTCTAGTAGCCATTAAGTGGATTCTGGGCAAAGACTGTGTTGAATATGAAGATAAGTATCGGGTGAACACCGATGTGTGCTTGCACTTTGTAGCGTCCATGCTGGACATATGTGTCCCTCGGCCGCTTGTCTTGAAGCTAGTCAAAGAAATCTTCCCGAAGAAGTACCTAAATGGGCTCGGCGACATTGTTACACATGTTGCATACGGGATAGGCCTGCCAACAGCCAGTGACCTGCGTCGCTTTATCAAAGAAGAAGCTGTCATCGTTTGGCTGCCATTCTTAAGCGGATTCTGCCTGGAGACTCGTGGCCAGCACTAGCAAAGGGTTATCCAAGCCCTTCACTTCCTGTTCAGGAGCTACAATGTGATACCCTTCTACGATGTAGAATGGTACACTGACTTCAGGAACCTGATGTATCCACCACCGATGACAGCTACGCTAAATGATGTTGCCAGTGCTACCGAGGAGCCTACTGACGAGGAAGAAGCGGACGCTGCCTTAAATGCATCGGTTGCTGCCAGCCATTCTTGTGGATAGATGATCCCCTTGCCTTGGTGCTTGTTGATGTAACCCACCTGCTCCATATAAGCCTGATAAAAGGCCATCATATATATATATGCTCTAATACTTGTACATTTTGAAAATCGGCATCCATGCCATTTTGTAACCCAGGAACATGTATATAAATATATACGTCTCTTCTTTTTTTTAGTGAAATCTATGCTCCTATTTGCTTTTGTGTGCAATTTTTCTAGGTTTGCCAATCTTGTATGTTTTGTCTCTGTTTACGAGCATACTTTTGCATTTTCAGAAACTTCGGTGTTTTACCCATTAATGATGATGAGCGAATGCGTAGCAAGTCAATTGATTTAGCAAAAGGATAGGCCAAAAACAGGAAAGAGAAAAAAAAATGTTATTTACAACTGTATAGGGTAGGGCTTGATGCTTAATGGAACAAATTAAGGTGAATCCCATTAACCGAGATTCCTAGAGGCTCTTGTTCCATATTTTCCAGCTCGAAACCATTGTATTGCATGCACCGAATGATTTTGAAGGGTCCCTCCCATAGGCTATCAAACTTACCGTGCTGACCTGGCTTTGCAGCCCTGCTGTCATATTTTAGCACTAAGTCTCCACTTTTTAGGCCTTGGTCAGAAGCCTTTTTGTCAAACCACCGTTTGACCACCTGTTGATGGCCTGTCATTGCCTTTAGGGAATTTTCGCTTTTTTCTTGTACTTCCAATAGTTCGGCAAGCCGAACCTCCATGGCATCATTTTGTTCTATCTCGAGAGATTTCAACAACTGTATCACCGGGATCTCCATAGAGATAGGCAACATCGCCTCTTTCCCATATACTAGCTCATAGGGCAAAGTCTTGAGGACTTGTTTAGGAGTTATGCGGTTGGCCCAGAGTGATTTTCGGAGATTTTTATGCCATTCCCTCTAGTGTTATGAGCCAACCTTTTTGAGGAGTCAGACTAAACTTTTGTTTGTTGACTCGGCTAGGCCATTTCCCTGTGGATAGTAGTTTGATGATGTTTTAAGGAATATGCCATTTTTTAATGCAAAGTGACATACCTTTGTGCCTACAAATGCTCTAGCATTGTCCGAAATGATTGTCTTTGGAGGGTCGAACCTTGTCACCAGAGCCTCGAGGAAGTCTACAATCTCTGCTTCCATCGCCTCCTTAAGGGGAACAACCTCCACCCACCTTGTGAAGTAGTCTGTAGCTGTTAAAATCTATTTATGTCCGGAGCTAGAAACCGAGTTGATCATCCCGATAAATTCCAAGCCCCATTGCGCAAATGGTTCATCCGCCATGATAGGTTTGAGGGGCATCACTAAATTCTTCCTTCTGTCAGAGAATAACTGACATTTTTTACAAGTCTTTACCAGAGTGTAGGAATCATTGAAAAGCGTAGGCCAGTAATATCTAGCCCGTAGGACCTTGATGGCAGTAGTTTTAGTGGAGAAATGTCGACCTTCGTCGCTATTGTGAAATGCATCGAGGATCCTCCGCGCTTCCCCTGAAGTAACGCATCGTAGGAGCACACCATTGAAATTCTTTTTAAAAAGAACTCCTTCTATCAGTGTGTATCCGCAATTCTGAAGCCGGTAATACCTTCTTTTTTGGGATGAGAGGCCTGGCGGATACTTTCTGGTTCGCATGAACTTTGTTCTATCTTTCAGCCAATCATCCTTCGATCCCGATCTATTTATCAGGACAAGCTCTGGCTATTCCTCTTTAGCAGGCATCTACTCATCCTGTGCCATATACTCACACAGTCCTCTACCTTTAATAGTCTTGGTAGGCCTGACCTCGATGTCATACTCCAGGATCTTGGTGATCCAATTAGCCCTTTTTTCTGTGATCTCTCCTTCCATGATGTATTCCCGCACACTAGAATGTGCGACATATACCAGGACTTTGTTACAGGAAATTAGATGGCGGCACTTTTTAAGTCCCTTTACTATTGCGAAAGCCTATCTTTCAACGAAGTTATAATTCGCCTCATATTCCTTTAAGGTTCAGGAATAAAACGCAACTGAATGCTCTCCCTTTCCTTCTCTATCCTTTTGAGTCAGTTTAGTAGCGATATTGGACTTGCTACTGAAGGAATACATTATAAAATCTTTATATTGATCTGGATTAATTAACACCGGGGCTGAGGAGATCGCTTCCTTGACCTTTTCAAATGCCTCCTGAGCCTCCGTTGTCCACTTGAAAATTTGATCCTTTTTCAGCATTAGGGTGATCGGCCTAATTATTCCCGCAAAATCAAAAATAAATTTACTGACGAAATTTACTTTGCCCAGAAAAGACTGGACACCTTTCTTATTTACTGGGAGAGGAAGCTCCTTTATAGCCCTTACTCGTTCGGGGTCAATCAAAATACCTTCCTTAGACACATGTCCTAACAGCTTACCCTGAGGTACTCCGAACACACATTTCCTTGGATTTAAGGAAACCCCGAACTCCTGGCACTTTTGAAAAACCAACTCCAAATGATCGAAATGATCATCTTTAGATTTAGAGAACACAGTAAGATCATCCAAATAGATTAGGATAATCTTATTGATCGGTTCCCTAAATGCGACGTCCATAGCTCTCTGGAAAGTTGCCCCTGCATTAGATAAACCAAAAGGCATTTTCGCATATGAAAATGTCCCCCACTTGGTGGTGAACGTAGTCTTGTGCTGATCTTCCTCTTTTACTCGAATCTGGTTATAGCCAGAGAAGCCATCCAGTAGAGAGAACATTTCCGATCCCATGACAGTTTGGAGGATCGACTCCATAGAAGGCAATGGATAGTGGTCCTTCAGAGATGCTCTATTTAGGTCTCAGAAATCCATGCATAAGCGGATATCACCATTCTTCTTTCGGACTGGTACCAGATTTGATACCCAAGTACTATGTTTAATTGGGAAGACAATACGTGACTCAATGAGCTTTGTTAACTCTTGTGCCATCAAGGCTTCAATTTTAGGGTTGACCGGCCGCTGTTTCTATCGGATTGGTTTCGCACCTTCCGTTAGCTCAATAGTATGTTGAATGATGCCAGGATCATAAACTTCCAAATCATCATAGGACCAGGCCACTACTCTATATTTCCCACAGAAACTGATAAGCCTTTCTCTATCTTGCTACGAGACATATTTTCTGACCCAAAGGTTCCTGTCATCGGAAACCCGAAAGTTTTCATAATCACCTTTTTCCGCCACGAATTTTCGCTTATCATTTCAGGCATCACTACAATCGAAATTTTTTTTGAGAGTAACCAATCCTTTCGGAAGCTTATTTGACTTTAGCTGCATAATTTGTCCTTCGTAGGCTTCGGCGATCTTTGGTTGGAGTTGATCAGCAAATTCCCCTGAGTGTTGAATAAACCAGGCGATGTGTTCGTCGCTCTCAAAGACTTGCCAACTTTGATCATTGTCAGGTATTGCTGGTCTAACAAGCACTCGCACTGAATATTTTTTCTGAAGCAAGTCAGAGACAGGATCAAACTGAGCACCGATTACCGCCATGCGATCTGCATCGCCATTCTGTGCTCAGGGAATGGTCAGGATGTTGAAAGCTTCAAAACTTTCTACAAGGTTCCAGACTCGATGCCGATAGGATCTCATGCGGATATTCTTTGCCGCTGAGATTCCTCGGACCTGATTAACTACCAGTTCTGAATCTCCGAGCACAATCAATTGCTTGATACCCATTCGTTCTGCTAGGCTTAGGCCTTGGACTAACCCCTCATATTCAGCGTCGTTATTTGAATAGGCGAATTGGAATCAGAAAGACCTCAGCAACTTTTCCTTCTGTGGGGATATTAGACATATCCCTACTCCAGCTCCAACTTTACTCCTTGCTCCGTCAAAATACAATGTCCACAGCTCACTTGCTTGGTCATCGTCAAGTTCTTTGACGACCTTTGGAATAACTTGGTCTTCATCATAAATCACATATGTGCCTAATCCGATAGCATGATAATTTCCGAAAGGATCATTGTTTATATGTTCACTCAACAGAGCATCTTCCTTATCACTTCGGTCTCCGTTCACCTTCTCCTCCTCTAGCAGTTCGACATTGTACATGTCTTGCTTGGTGATGGAGGTATGTGCAGCTTCAAAGTTAATCAGGGCCTCATTCGCCACATGTTCGGAATGCAGAGCCTCCGACTCTATCTTCATCTTCGTGCCATGTTTGGTCCTAAGTATCAGATGTGACCAATCTAAAGACAAATAGCCGCCCACCTTCAAAGTAAACTCTCGAGAAAGGCAAAGACCAAACATTGGTGGAACATCTATGATCACTGTATCTTGTGGGACCGTGATACTTGGGCAGGCAAATAGAGTTAGTGGAAGTGCTTTGATGACACCCACAGTATCAACCTTATTTCCATCTAGCTGCATCACCCCTTTCTTCATAGGTTCGTAGCTGAGTCCCAAGGCTTCGGCTATCAGTTTTGGCATAACCGTCGTACTAGCGCCATAATCAATCATAGTGTTGTGTAATAGTTTCTCCCCTATAATGAGGGTCAAGAAGAAGGGTTGAGGTTTTGGCCTACCTCCATCATGCGTGTGGGATTCCTTCGCTTTGTTTGCGAGAACCTTAGTCGGTGACATTTGATAAACCGCCTCGGTACCTGCCGAAGGCTCGGTTAGTGCTGGGTCCATCTGTTGCTGAAGCACCTTTTGGAGTATGGTTTTCTGTTCCGGGATAGCTAGAATGTCCCATAAAGACACATTAGCGAATGATTTCTTCAACTGCTCTACCACATTAAAAGGTGAGGAGCTCAGAGATTTCATCTCCTTTGCTTTTGTTATAATAATTTCCTTCTGCAGTTGAGAAGACAAAGAGACGGTCGGACCACCAGGAATTTGATCTAAAACATCTTTGCATTGCGGGTTGTCCGAAAGTGAAACAACGGACTCACCGGTGAATCTTCTCTTGGAGCGTATGTTATAGTCGGACTTTACCCACGGCGTTTCGGCTGTGGACGTGTCATTTGCAAACACCATTTCTTCGTCTTCCATCCATGAGAAGAGCGCATGATCAGGAACAATATCGGACTCTTGCTCTAGGGACATTCCTTGTATTTGCGCGGTAAGGACCACATTCTCCATTGCCGGGGCATATCTGTACTCTTCGTTCTCTGTCGCAATACCTTGACTACGTTGCTCTACTATCCTTTGTTGTAAGTTGCCACGCGGACAATTTCGGGGCATATGCGCATCGTTGCAAGGGAAGCACCATGGATTGATGTCATCAATAAGATTGTTTTGTCCCGCGGTTAATTCTCTACTAGAGCTTGGCGACGCACCTGCCAACGGTGTAGGCACCGAAACCATTTGGTTTGTAGCCGCCACTGGTGAATTAGTGCGAGGCGCATTTTGATATTGATTTTGCTGATAGGTAGGTCACCCACCTTGATAGTTTTGATATGCAGGCCATGGAGGCATTGCTTGGTTTCGCTTGAGAGTTGTTATATTGTTAGCCATAGTCCGCAACATCTCCTTGAGGTCGCCCATCTCATTCTTGGGAGCACCCAATATGGAGGCCAAGTTTTCAGGAGCGGCTGTATATGAGTACGCTGACTAGGGAGTCGTTGGCACACTGGTCGACGCAACCTCTTGTGCTACGTTCGATATCTCAGGAAATATCAGCATAATAGGTCGAGGAGGCAATTTCCCGCAGTCTATCAAGTGATTCTCTACTTTGATAGCGGTGGCATATGCATCTGGTAAAGTGGCTCCTCCCAGACACTTGATCATCATAGAGATGTCGGGATTGATGGACTTCAAATAAAACATGAACGCCAATTCTGGAGTCGGGCGGATGGTCACAGGAATCCTCCACCAACTTGAGTGAAACCGAGCATTGAAGTCTGTTAGAGCCTCCTGGGGTGCTCGTTTGATGACGGATAACTGATAATATAGCGAAGAACGATCTCCGTCATTTGAAAACCTTTCATAGAATGGATCTCCGAGGTCATCCCAAGTGTGAATGGTATTAAGAGTCAGTGTTCAGTACCACTCTAGAGCTTTGCCTTTGAAGGACACAACAAGGAGCCTCAGGGCTACATTCTGCACTGTGATACCATGTACCAGGCATACATTCGCTACATCCTACAAATTCTCTACTGGCGTTTTTGTGTTATCTCCAGTGAATTTGGGAAGAGCTTTTAGGGCTGAAACCGGAATAGCGCCCCAAACAGCAGGCGCTACCGGAGCTACCAGGGGGCTTCCAGCATCCCATGCTACATAATTTCTATTCGCGGCCGACAACATGGTGAGAGGAAAGGGTGGTGGGAATGGAACGGTTACTAACTAATTTGCGGCATGGACTGTCCCTAATGGAGGCACTAGTAAACCTAGGTTATTTACAGTTTGGGATCTAGTTACAGGCCGATGACTCATACACCCTTTTAGAAGACAATTTTATTAGTTTGGGTCCCACTGGGCGTGCCAGAAAAAAGGTACAAACTGTTGACACCAAAAATTGACAAGGTAACAATGCCTTATGGGAAACTCAGTTCAAGGGGGACCCCTTTGCGCCAAACTGAGTGACCTCCGGATTTTAAAGAAGCCGACTTCTTCTATATAATGGGTTTTGGAAAGGGAAAATGAAGCGGATATAATGAAACAAATATTAATCTAAGGCGATGCGCCAAAGCTTACTGATAGGCACGATGAATCATAGACTTAAGGGCCTGAATGTTATTGCTATGTTCCAAAACGTGGGAAACTTAAAGCTATAGCATGAACAATCTATTTAATTGACATAAAATAGTATTGCATACATTCTTACTGCTAAGAAGAGTCATTAAGACATGATTTAGATAAGCAAGTTTGCATTCAATGTATAGAAGTCTCCTCAAATGAAATGCTTAAGACAATAAGAAGCACAGTTTATAGTTTAATCAAAATATGAAAAATAGAAAGGCCGAACAATAGGCACAGTCTAAAAGTTCCTTGCAAATAAACATGTGAAAGAGGCCTGGTGTCTCTTGCTAGAACTAGTATTCTTTCTAAAAATCTTGGACACTTTCTCCCTCGACAGAGAGAGTATATATAGCCGGAGAGCAAAATCCCACCGCTTGGAGAGTTGTAATAGAAAGATCCCACAATCTCCCGTAATGATGCCCGAATAAGAATATTCCCAATGCCGTTATGAGAGCAACCAGTCAGAGCACAACATCTAGTTGATCAGTTACAGGCATGCCCTTTGTAATAATGACAGTGGTCCCAACTAGGCTTCGAAGGGACAAGTGCCGCCTACCACTTCAGAGAACCATGACGAGCAGCACCCAATAACACTATCCCGCTCGACCATCCCATAGCTTGCTTGATAATCAATGTAAGGCACGTGGCAACAAATCGTGGCCCGAATGAAAACTCCTCTATCGATCGAGAGCTTGCGGAGAAGTGACACGTGTTCAAGGGACTGAGGTCACTTTGAAAATGGGGGAAGGCCGTATGAACCGTGTGGCAAAAGACGCGTGGCCGCATTTCACAACCCGTGGTGCTCTCATCCCTGCTGTTGTTTTAAAAGCTATGAACCACTGACACGTGGGCGAAGGTAGGTCCCGCCAGGAAATAAAGAAGGCCTATAGAAATCTTTCGCAGCCCGCAGTAGCATATTCTATCCCTGCTAGGAAAGTTTGCGATACGCCGCCACGTACCAAGATGTGGGCCCCTCGATGAATCTTAGGAGTACCAGACCTTTATGGAAGGCTTAGCAACCTGAAGGAAACACGAAGCAACAAAAAATGAAAAAAAAAAACCCCATAGGCGAGACACATGGGCGCCCAGCGCAGCATTTTAGGAGTTGAAAGGGGAGCCGCTAGCCGAAGTTGCAAAGCAAGGAATGTGCAAAGGGAAAGATCAAAACTTGCCGAGAAGCCGAAGAAACATGGAGATGCACAGGCCAGCGCACGGATATGTACAAAAAGGAACCCAGATGGAGCTGCTTGAATCATTATTTCAACAGTACCCATGTACAAAATACTCTCACAAATGGAGTAAAGGAGAAAACCCAGTGGGACAAAACTCCTCCCTAAAAGAGAGAAAAGAAAACAAGTTTCCCAACATAAGAAGAATCCCATGCAAGGAAGAAGTCCCCTCCAAAATAGAAAGGATAGGAAAGACATGTATTCTTCCCCAAAGTAGTCAACTATGCCAATGGTTGAAGCTCGAAACTGAATGTAGAACATGGTCCACAATCATTGAACAATGTTCCTCCCCTTAGGAAGAAACAAAACCAAAGTTGTATGAAGAATGTCTTCCCATTCCTGAAATGAATATGAGGGAAGAAAGCTCAAAATGTATGAAGTCTCTAAAAACTGCTCATCTGTCTCCACGTTGATGCTAAAAGTTTCCACCACCAACTCGGGTGTTATAGGCCACACTGATGAAGATGACAATCCAAAAGCTAGTAGAGATGTGTGTAGAACAAAATCCAAAGACTCAACTACCTCCTCTGAAAACAAAGATGCCTCCTCCAAATGCTGCTCAAAAGTATCCACACTCATGTCAAACTGTGATGAATGATCATGTGGAGAATGAACAAGAGGATCCACGCGTTCCTCCATAACAACTGAAGAATGAGACTCTATGAACAAACTTGCAATGTCTGTCAAGTAGTCATCCCAAGCAACTATATTTGGAAGACGGTGTCGATTCTGTTGCACTGAATCACTAGGAATGAAAGTAACACAAGTATCTTCAGAAGCAACGATTGTTAGAGGAGAAGGAATGTAAGGCTTAATAACTGGATCTGATGTGAGAATACCAAGATTCAAATAGCCAAAATTCTCCTCAAAATCAAATGTCACACAAGGAGTGTGATCAATAGCCAAAGGATTAGAACCGTCATCAGGTGCAAAGTCTGAAAAGGTATACAACCGAGATTCATTATCAACTATCCTAGTAGTAATTATCTCTATGCTCTCCAAATCTCTGATGATAACTAAATCAGGTGTGAATTTCATAGTCTTGCCTGCTCCACCATGAGTGATCTGATAGATGGAAAGAAGATTGTTTGTCAAGTGAGGTACACACAAAACATCATTGAAGGTGCCATCCCCAATATCAACAGAACCCTTCCCAATTACACTCACGTAAGTGTTGTTGCCCATCAGAATAGGTGGCATAGCACAAGGCTCAAAAGAAGAGAACATAGACTGTGAAGAAGCCATATGATGAGAAGGTCTAGAATCTAGGAGCCATTTCCCTGATTCATGACTTGTAGAAGCACAAAGAGCTTTACCTTTATTTTTCTTAGACTCAGAAGCAAATTTTGCATGACCTTTATCCTTACTAGATCCTGACTGTTTGGAATGTGAAGAAGAAGTAGACTCAGACATTCTAGAAGGTAGATCAATGTTGTTCTTCTTAAGAAGATGTTTCAGTTCATCAATATCCTTCTTATAACAAGAATGTTCTTCATGTCCAATCCTCTTGCAATATGAACAAGTAGACTTCTCCTTCTTAGATGAGTTCTCCCTTGTAGAGGATTTGTGTTGTGCTTGATCTGTGTGTGGATTTTTCTTAGATTTCTTTTGTTTCTTGTCAGATTGTCCTAACTCTTTTTGTCCCTTAGGCTGGCTAGCCAACAAGGCTTGATTCTATGATGGCTTTATGAGACCCATAGAAAGAAGCTTTTGTTATTCATGCATTAACATCTCAGAAAAAGATGCAAATGAAGGCATAGTGTATGCAGATCCCATAGTCAGTCTATGAGTATGAAAGCTAGAAACAAAAGCTGCAAATTCAAGACCAAGTTTATTCAATGTATTATAGATTAACTGAATGTCCTTTTTATCAATACCAAAAGCTTTACATTGTGCTCTCAGATCATTGACCTTAGTAATATAATCCTGGATGTTTCCAAAATTCTTTGGATCAAGGCTTATCAATTCATTTTCAATCTGATAGCCTTTGACTTCATCTGTTGTACCATACAAAGATTTTAACTTTTCCCAAGCATCATCTAAATTTGTACAAGATTCAATCTGAAACATAAGATCAAGGGAAACAAAGCTACGAAGACATCCAAGAGCTTTTGTATGTTCAAGCATCCATTTTATCTTTTCCTTATCATCTTCAGGTTCAGCTACCTTGTTTTCAACATATGGAGTATACCCAAGTTGCATTAAGGCATTCCATGCATGTTGATGCCATGTTGCATAATTATAAGGTGTTAGCAAAGGAACCTTAGAATGATCCATGTGTGAAGGAAAAGAAAAGCACAAGTGAACAGATCAAAAAACACACACACACAAAGAGAGACCCCCCCTTTTTCACTCAATCAAGAATCCCCCCCAACAAAAAATAATTTGGCACTTTATAAATCAGTGCGTTTACAATGCTGGAGTTGTTTTTCAGAGTTTTACAAATGTCTAAAATAGACCAAAAATATTGAAAGTACAATAAAATCTTAGAATTAGAACCTCAAAATAGCACCAATGTGTAGTGCTCAAAAAAATATTCACTTTCAAAAAAAGAATCACCTCAATATGAGGTCGTATGTGAAAGTTACATCAATTTGAAGTTAAAAAAATGAGAACTGTCCTTCAGATCTGCTGATAAAACTGATTTCCTGGAAAATATGGATCACTTGAGAAAAAATGGATCACACCACTACAAAACCTGTGAAATTCTACCCCAAATCAAAAAAATTCTCTGAAAAAAGAGCTTGTATGACTGAATTATGGCCCTCCAAAGATTGACTGCAAAATCAAAAATGCAATTGGAGAGGGGGTCTGGAGAAATGTTCTAATTTAGGTTCTGCAAAATATGTAACCTATATGCAGAAACTAACAACAACCCAGATGGTTTTTTTCTGCTACGAACAAAACCCAGATGGCAGATTTTCTTTAAAATATACATAAAATATGGATGTAGTGTAAAAAAAATGTCTTTAGCAACATAAAATGACCCCAACAACCAAAAAACAGCATGAAAAGGTAGAATCGCCTACTTAAGACAAGCAAAGGCATGTTGCAACCTACAATATTGATTAAACACTCACAAATCTCTCAAATTTGAGAAGGGGCTTGCAGATCTGACGCTTTGATACCATGTAAGAGTTGTTGATGAACTCAAACACCCAGGATCACCTGCAAAACCAAGATAAACCTTCCACACAAGAGCAATAAGAGATAAAATGCAGGAATATAGTGCAATAACAAAATGATGTTATTATCACACACTAAATGATACAATATGCCTCAACTCTCCTTTGAATTGATTGAGTTAATATGAACTCATCTTGACTAGATAGGAGGGAGAGGTGAGTGCTGATTATATAGCACAATATGGGAAAATAATTTCAAGAGGGGTAATAACTCCCAAATAACCAAATTAGGTGGGAGTTATGCCTACTTGGAAAATGCCAAATAGGTGGCATAACCTACTCAGAAAGAGACAAATGAGTGGCTTTGTGAGGTGGCATATAAGGCCAAAAGAGGGTGTGAAACTCAACCACCTAAGTGTGAGTGGGAGCAACACATGTAACTGATGGATTACGCCATGTGTCCTCACATAAACCACATCTCCTATAACCTAAGGTATGCTTAATAATGTGTGTAGGAAAAATAAATATTCCCTAGCATAAGGAAAATAAAAAACCTACACTAACAAGTTGGAACTCCTTGATGAGAAGAGACAATGAGCAGCTAACCATTTGAAATCATACCAACAGATGATGTCTCGCAGCTACAATCACAAAGTCAAGCCATGTAATTTTCAAGTTGGTGATCTTGTTCTAAAGGAAATCCCATGGAATCAGCAAGATAGAGAAAAGAAAGGAAAGTTTGAACCAAATTGGCTGGGTCCTTACATGGTAATCATTGTATATAGTTCAAGAGCATACAAGCTATCAATGCCAGAAGGGGACCTATTTTCCAAACCCATCAACAACATACAACTTAAAAAGTATTATGCCTGAAGTAGTTATCATCATCCATAAATTTCTTGAAGAAATACAAAAATAACAAAAAATGTCCTAAAAAAAAATAAAAATAGCAGAAAATGTCCTAAAAAAATACAAAAATAGAAGAAAATGTCCTGAAAAAATACAAAAATAGCATAATAATTCCTAAAAAAATAAAATAAAAATCAAAAAAATCATCATAGGGTGAAAACCTAGCCACATGCAGTCTACTAACACGAAAAATACAAAAAAAATAAAAAAGAAATTAGAAAAATGCAATAAACACAAATAGTGAAAATTTGGCAAACAGACACTATTTGTAGCTATCCATCTATTAGCTCATGTTTTGCACTTAGCTTCTTAGCCTTCCTTTCTATTGATGATGTTTTCTACATAGCAACAACTCAGACAAAATGTAATATCCTATCTCTTTTGAAAGGTAAATCTCTATCAGCAAGCCTCAAGAGATAACCCCAAGGTCTTTAATGTTAGGTCTTGACAATGCATAAACAACTTAGTGATTAATGTGAAAATGCTGGTAATCACAATGGGACCTTACTACAAGAAAAATATTGAATCTCTAATTATTAGATCTAGCAATATGATGATACTTCAATCCTAAATCTAACTCAAATGATAAAGAAATAGAAAAAGATATAAGGTTTCAAAGAGACTTCTAGATTTAACTACTCCTAAGATTAACAATGTAAATGACAAACACTTGAAATGGACCAATCCCTCATAAACTAATTTCTACTTGACCCAGATGGATCTGCAATCTTATAGAAACAGTGCAATCTTCTAAGGTGTTAAATATTTTAAGATCATGAACATTCATTCAAAACAACCCTATTGCAATTGAAATGAATAAACCCTCACAATTGAACTAAGCATAATGAATATAAAGTCTAGGCTAACTTTACAAAGCAACTAACAATCAGTTGGTTGCGAAAAGTATGGACTAGGGATTGCTGCAACACTTCAAGCACTAAAACATAAACATCATTGAATCAAATCTAATCCTAAATATCTAAATATTAATTTTCCTCAAAGCAATTCTAAAGATAGAATAACAAGAACCATGCAAGATAAGAACACAAGTATGGCACCAAATTACAATGTCATTACTTGCATCAAATCATCCATTGTAGCAATAATTTCAGCTTTCTGTTACAATATTTTTTTGAGAACAACTACTTGCTAACTCTTGTTCTACTTAATTCACTTCTATACTAGCTATCTCTCTATTCGTCTATGTCTATATTTAGCCCTTACAAATGAGGAAAAATGCCATATTTATAGAAACCCCCATAACATGTCGGCCTAGCTCAATTTTACAATAATAATAGGCCACAAAACAAGTTGGCCAAGAGAAATTCAAAATGAGATAAATTATGCATTAAATGCATGAACTTCATCCAGGTCAGCCTAGGATCTCGAATGCAACTCGGACCAATGTATGCAAAATAATAGGGAAGCACAAACCTCGATGAAGCCTAGCATTAACTACCTTCCCCTTTGTCTTTATTTCAATCCAACATTTCATGTACCTTCAAAAGCACCTTGTCAAGGTCGGTTGTGGGTGGAAAAGGAAAAACCTTAAGTTGGCTTTCAATTGATATAATATTTTCCTTAGACTGTTCCACCGATTTATCCCACTCAATCTTATATGTTAGATATTTATCAATGACAACAATATAAGTGGTCGTATCATCTAATTGGTGCTCAGTAATATGATCATCACCAGCTGGAACATAAACATCTTTCCACCACCTTCTCAACTATTCTAAATTCAAATGCTTAGGTCTAATCTTTCTTCTCCCTATCATTATCTCAAAAAAAGCAATGTAATCATTATAAACACGAGTTAAGGTATCCTCAATTTTCCTACTCTGCTTATAGATCTTCTTCAGAACCTTCTGCCTAATTTGCAAAGCCTCAAACCACTCCCAAGGTTTAACAACTCTAGAGGAAGGGATAATTCAATCACTTACTATCTTATCCTTAGTATACTCCATGATGGTTTTAGCTTTTTCCAACAACGGGTCTATATCTTCTTTATCTTGAGCTAATACCTCTTTCAACCAACCTTTTTCACCAATAGCATCTCCTCCTATTGAAAGAATATCCTTGATAGCCTCATTTCCATTAGTTCGCACCCCTTGTAGCCAATTTGTAGTAGCAAGAGTGGAAGCCTTCATTCTTTCAAGCTTAGTGATAGTCTCTTGGGGTAGGAGATTTGTAGAAGAGGATGAGGAGCTAATGGACTACAAAGGTTTCGTCAGATCCTCAACATTTCTTGACTCCTTCAATCTCCTTCTTCATCTCCTATTTAGTCTTTATTTCTTTCATCAACCTACCCAAGATGACTACACTTGAACCCTGATACTCTTCAATGTCTTGCTCAATGGAAGTGGGCCCTAAATTGATATTCTATAGGTTGTAATCCTTTCCAGTATCCCCATCCCTGTTCTTATCTGGAGAAGGAGTTGCAATGTGGGCAACCCGATTATTCTCTACATCTCTTTCAATTTTGGAGATAACCTTGGCCTTCTTTTTCCCTTTATCCTTTCCTATTTTTGCTAGTAACTCCTCCCAATTGGGTGAGGTGTCTTCCACAACAACCTACTTTCTCCTTATTTCCCTGTCCAACCACCCTGGAATGGTGGAATCTAACTACACTTCACTCTATCCTGCTTCCTCTGGCTAATCCTTAGGCACTTCGTTATTCAAACCCTACCTCCCAAGAACTTCCTCGGCTTTGTCCTCCTTTTCTCCAACATGCTCTTCCCTATGCTCAGGTGATGGAACTTTAAATGAATCTTCTTCTCTTTGAGGAGATTTAACCTCTTTGGTTCCAACCAGTGAGTCCTCATATGCAACCAGGGTAGACTACATTACTTTTTCTACTTCAGCCTCAACATTATAAAGCTCACCCTCATGAAATTCTCCCCCCTCTATATCTTGATGATCTTTAGCTTCTTTGGATTCACCTAATTCTTCATTTTAAGCTTCAGGGACATCGTCAGGCTGCTCTTCATGAGAAGTAATTGGAGGAGGATCTTTCTTTGGCATATTATCTTTGGGAGAAGGAGTCCTTGACTTCCTTGTATACACTTGCGTCTTTTCTCCTGAACTCTCTACACTTACCATAGGTGGATTAACTTCCACTCCATCCTTAGAACCTGCCTTTTGTGATAATCTTATGATTCTTCTCCTTTTAGGCACAGGAGCACCAACCTCAAGATCTTTCTTTTCAGTTTCTTCATTTCCAGATTTCTTAGCCTTTGAAGTATGCCCTCTTTTCTTAGCAATAGGCTTTCTCTATTTTTCTACTTCCTGAGCCTTCTCCATTTGAATATATTTTATCTTGATTTTAAAAGGGGAGACTGCCTTTCCTTTACCTTTAGGATCTTGCTCAGTTGATTCCTTGGAAGTAGAGTGAGTGTCCAAATCTCCCATCAGATCATAGGTGTACTGTACGCCTTCATTTTCCAACTCCCATATTTTATGCTTCAGCCACATCTTGGTGTACTTGGTGACTAGATCCATCAATTGTCCTAATTCTGTCTTTTCTTCTTCCAGCCAATCCACTTCACCAATTGGAATGTCCTTAACTGCATCATAAGCATGGACTTGAATCAGGTCCCCATCATCTTCAAGTTGATCAGGAACTGCCTTCACATTATATAATCAGACTGATTCAATTAGAAGTCTGGAAAACTTCTTATTTCTAACCTCATACTCATCACTGCAATTGGCCTAGTAGTCTTCCAACTCAACTTTGTGGCTATATTCCTGAGTGGCCCTCTTTTGTGCCTCACTTGTTATGTCAAATATGGACCTCTTGGAATGGAAGGTCAAACCAAGAGCACTCATCTCCTCCTCTGAAGCCTGAGCAGAATTAATAGAAGGGCATGCCTCTTCAGTGCCTATCCTCAAAGGGAAGTCTCCACCAAAACTAGTCTTATGCTTGTCCCTTTTGACAATAGCATCAAAATCACATATCTTTCTAGTGACTTCCAAGAGTAAGATATGATCAGTGGGATACCTTGGAAGTCGATACGAAGCCCTTTGACAACCATCAACCTAGATGTATGAGAAGGTTGGGAACTGAATAAAACAAGCACCATATTTCTTAATTAACTCCTTGGCTTGATCATAAATTCTTATGTGTTTCGTACCCTGAAGTAATCTAGTGATATGCATGGTGAATGCATCATTCACCCTCTTGTAGCTTGAGCTTCCCAAGTGAAATTTAGGTTAAACCTCATAAATAACATCCTGTCCAAAGACCCCCCTTGTACTTAATCCTTTGTAGGGATGAAATCTTGCAAGTGCATAGACTAAGTACGAGGTCATTGTGAAGGTCTTGGTTTGTAGCACATTGGACAATTGCTCATGGATCACTCTACTTATTACACCTACCCAATGATAGTTTATATTTTCTTGTTCCATCCTCACAATAACATGGCACATCCATTTCTCAAGCATACCTGCACTCTTTAATCCAACCACCCTCCTAAGAAGAGTGATGGCATTATAATACTCCTTTTCAAACTTTGCTCTGAATAGTTGTTTAGGTAGTTTAGAATAATGAGACTTGGGCTTCTCCAGCCAGGAATTGATGAGTTGTTGTGATTTAATAGTCTCTTCTTCATAGTACCTCTTAGTTCTTCCATGTTGAATGCCACCATGTGGGACCTATTTGGCATGTCAAAAGTTTGGGGAATGGAGACATGGTTTAAGTTTGCCACAATCCTCCCTTGGGGACCGATTATTCTCTGTGTATCAATGTCATAATGCCTGGCACACTCAAGGACTAATTCATAACACTGCACCATAGAGGGAAAACTAGCTACATGTGCCAATCCTAATTCTAACATTCTTGTAGCCACCAGAGGAAGATCTTGTGCTGCCATTCTTCCCTTGAATTTCTCATAATCCCATAGTCCAACTTTCATTTATGTCACCTCTGACTAGATAGACGTAATTTTTCTCTCTGGGATCTTGTTCTTAACATCCAACTTAATTCTCTCTGCTTCAGATACAGAAGATCCCTCCATGTCACCCTTAGCTTTTTAGGCTACTACCTTGCTAGATATAGCCTGCACTCAACAAAATAATCCACAGTAAAGATCACACAAACAAAGGTTAATCAATTAAAGTCATCATTAAAATGGGTCCTAGATAAGCAAGGTGTCATTAAATCTCAAATAAAATGATCATATTAAAATTTGGGTTTTAGGTCCATTCGAGAAATCCAAGCCAGGGAGGAATTTCGAAGAATTCTGGGCTAGACAGATTCTAGTGGAATGAACATGAAAACACCTACTAACAACTTAATCTGATCATTATTAATCAAGGAACAACATATGTGATCTCAAAATAGCATAAAGTAATCATAAAATGCACCATCATTTGTTAACAAGTCTTGTTATTCCATATTTCTTCACATTCCATTAGACTCCGGGAAAATCTGCGTAGGATGGATTTCCGCGAAGGAGGAGACATTCAACAAAACTCAGAAAAGATAGGGAACCAAGGATTTCGGGAAAATCTGGAGCCGAAGGAAATCCACAAAGAAGATGAATCTCTGAAAATAGCGAATTCCGGGAAAACGAAGAGGACAGGGAAAGTTGGGGAAATCTTCCAGAGCCCAAAAATCCCGTGCTGGACAAAAAATCCGAACTCCAACATTCAATCATGACTTCGCCCAGACTAATGGATCGATCATAAATTTCAAGAATCTAAGCCTACGATGAGTTTGATATGGACCTTCTATAGATTTTCTTAGAATTCTAAGCCAATTTGAAAGCATACTAAAGTTAAATGGTGATGCCCTAGGTATCGAACCCTACAGATCTGTCATTAACACACAGGTAGGCTTAAGATTCAAACATTGCAACTAATGGGTCTTTACTAGGGGTATTCACGACTCACAAGCAAGTTACATCATGATGCAAATGAAAGAGTGAACTTGAAACTTGCTTGGGAAACCAAGAATCAAACAGTATCATGCAACCCTAGCCATGAAATGCTCAAATCATGCAAAAATTTGAACGCTGAACAAACGAAAACACCAAAGCAATGCTAACATTCATCAATCAAAGGTAGGGTAATCATATACATACCATGATGAAATGAAAATCAAACTTAGAGATAACAAATGTGAGTTTTAATGGTGCCCAGGAAAGACAACAAAAAAAAAGCACAAGAAGTCACCACCAAAACCCACAATTCACACACTTAGCGCTCCAAATCAAATTAAATACTTCGAAGAATGCAATCCTCAACTCACTCAATCAGAAAAAATAAAGCATAATGGCACAAAGGTCCTCAAAGATCGGTTAAATGCATCCCTTAGAAATAGTACAAATGACATTAATGCCACCGACAAGACAACCAGGAAAATCTGGGAACCCAACAACAGGATGAAATTTTGAAGAGTCCAGCCCATGTGGAATTCCGCGAAGACTAGGAATCTCCAAAAAATAGCGTTCATCCAGAGTTTGAGCAGGATCCAGGAAAATCCGGTTGGGGTGGAAAATCCTGAACTGAAGTGAAAACCCGAACTTAGCTCAAAACTAAAGATCATCAATGTGAAACTTAGAGAAATCACTTAGGCCAGAAAGATAAACATTTAAGCACATGCCAAGGAAAAGTAAATCCTAAAAATCAAAGAGCTAAGAAATGAAAAACCAAAGCGAAAGAGGGTCCCTACTTTTAGCGGGGTGTGTGTGTGTGAAAACTGCACAACAAATGGTGACTCTGCTAGGAAATTCTCCAGAGCGTTTGATGACGAACATAAATCAAGAACCCAGAATCTTTGGTTTCAGTCTCACTATTAGACAAACAAATCAAAATGCAAAGATTAAAGAATCATAACCAAAGGGTAGATTGAACCTTCCATAAACTAAAAATTCAAGTGTGTGCATATGAGTTCATTTCCTTGAGCTACTGCAGAAACCAAGTTTAGTCAAGATAGGCTATGTAAATATTGTAACTTCAAAACCAACCTGGATAGAGCCTCGCTGCCAGTCAGGCGTCTATAGCCTCAACAAGGTTATCACTGTGACTCTCCTGAACATAGCTCTATTGCCAATCAGGTGTCTATAGCCCCGATAGAGATATTCAGAAACTCCTAATAGATTGAATTCATTCTTTTGATTTTCAATATTTCACTTTCTTTTCTTTTGATATTCTTTTCTTTTCACTTTTATTTCAACCTATGAACAATGAAGTTCACACTCAGGGCTAAGAAACATAGTGGTGCTGAAGCAAAAAAAAAAGATTTTTCCCCTGACAAGACCTCACAAGGATCCTATCGCAACCTCAGGATTCTTAAGATGTATGAAAATATAAGATTTTAGAATACTTCAAATTCAAATCAAACCAGTGACTCGTTATCCTTAAATCGAACACTTAGACTATTTGACGATAACAAAGACCTCAACCATCCATTCAGGACACTAGATAGAAGTTCATCAATAAAATACTTAGAACAGTCCCAGATAAAATAGTTTTTTCATGCAGATGCAACACAACCAAGAGAAAACAAGAGAACCTCCAAAGAAAAAGTAGAGCAAACAAAAAACCGAAAGCAAACCTAAATTAACCAAAACAAACAAAAATAAAACCCTAATCTAACTATATACAAGGAAAGAGTTGCAGACAACTCAGGATTGGAAATAATGCTTTAGGTACTGCCCATTGGTAGGTAGTTGGATGTCCTTTCTAGTGAGAGTTTTCAAATGGAAAGCATTATCACCCAGGATCTCTGAAATCTGATAAGGGCCGAGCCAAAGTTTGTCAAATTTTCCATGCTCTCCCTTACGGTCATGGGCTTTATCCCAGTAAAGAACCAAGTCAGAAATCCTAAAGGATTTTACCTTGGCTCTTCTATCAAACCATCATTTAACCATACCCTGGTGTTTGGCAAATTTTTCTAAGGCTTCGTCTCTTTTCTCTTCAAGATGTAACAGTTCTTACAGGCGGGCCTCATGCCTGTTTTCTTCATCATAATACTCATTAATAAACTGCAAAGTAGGGATTCTCAATTGGATTGGAAATACTGGTTCTAGGCCATACACAAGGTGATAAGGAGAAGTACCTAGGGAAGTCTTCTTTCTAGTATGATCTTCCTACAGAGAAAATCTAAGTTGAGTGTGCCAATCCTTAGGATTTTTCTCTAGTAACTTACAGATGATTGTTAAGAGGTTTTGATTGGAAGACTTAGCCAACCTGTTACCTTGTGGATAGTAATTGGATGCAAACTTGATTATGATCACATGATCAAAGGCCCAATTGAAAAATTTCAAAGATGCAAATGCAGGTCCATTATCACAAACTAAAGATAAAGGACATCCAAAGCGATTGATAATACTTGATTCGAGGAACTCAATTATCACCTCAGAAGTACATTGTTTGCATGCAAGAGCTTCCATCCATCATGTAAAATAATCAGTAATAGTGAGAATATACCTATGATCAGTAGAAGAAGGTGGATTGATAGGGCCAATGAAGTCCATTCCCCACTGTGCAAAGGATTTTACCTCAAAGACTGGCTAGAGAGGAAGAGTTGCATACTTTTCCCTGGCTGCTGTAGTCTGGCATACATGGCAGGTTCTGACATGACTGTGTGTATCCTTGAACAATGTAGGCCAATAGTAACTAGCCCTTAGAATATGGTTTATATTAGAATGTGCAGATCCATGGCTAGTACCATATTTATCGTGAAATTTAGTCATGACCCTCTTAGCCTCTTGTTGTCCTAAGCACCTTAAGTATATGCCTTCATGATTCCTTTTATATAACACAACTCCCTTCAACATGAAACCATCACTCTTCAAATGTAAAGCTCTCCTTTGTACTACATTGAGATGGTCAGGGCACCTTTGCTCTAGCAGATAGTGAATAATATCATCATACCAGCCTCCTAGAGAAACATCTTCAATATTGTTATGTTGGACTGTAAGATCAGGGCCCATTCTGCCATAGTTCTTGTAAGCCCTTGTCCTCTTACCAATTTCATAGGTTGAATTTCAATGTCATATTCCTACAACATTGTTACCCATTTGGATCTATGTTCCTCCAACTCATTTTGCATCAATAGCAGTTTAACTGCAGGATCTGAGACTATTGCAAACACCTTGTTTCTAAGAATATAATGTCTAAACTTCTTTACAGCTCTAACTAAGGCATAGGCCTACTTCTCCACACTTGGATATCTTAATTCTACATCTTTCAGGGGTGCACTCATAAATGCTATAAGGTGTTCATTTCCTTGGTTAGACTTTTGGATCAACATGCCAGCACATGAATGATCAGAAGCAAATGAATATATGTAAAAGGGCTTCCCATAATCAGGACTTACCAGAACTGGAGCCTCAACAATAACTCTTTTAATTTCTGCAAATGCCTATTTTGCCTCTGCACTCCATTCAACCTTGGCCTCCTACTTCAACATTGCATTCAGTGGCTTGACAATTTCTGTGAACCCAGTGATGAACTTCCTCACAAAGTTGATCTTACCAAAGAATGAATTCATTTCTTTCTTGCTAGTAGGTGATGGGATCTTGAGTATGGCTTCCACTCGTTCTAGATCAATGGCAATTATTTTATTAGAAATAACATGCCCTAGCAACTTTCCTTCTATCACTCCAAAGATGAATTTCTTTGGGTTAAGGGATATTCTAAACTCCCCACACTTCCGAAACACTTTACACAAGTCTACTATGTGGTCTCCTCTCTTCTTAGAAAACACCGTCAGATCATCCATGTAAACTCCTTTTGAATTATGGGTCCCAGTAGAGCATTGATTGGCCTTTGCCTCTATCTGAAAGGTTTTGCTCTTTGATTCAGAGGGATAGTATGAGTTATAATTGATTTATCATAGGTCTTCAAGTCTTCATAACTCCAGGCTATCACATCTGGATATCTATGTAATGTGCCAATTATTCCTTTTCTTTCTTCTGGAGTGCATGCTTTGCCAATAAAGACATTCTTGACACCCTCATGAGTTCCCATATTATATGTTTCACACTGTCCACTGATGGACTCCCTCTTGGCATCTTGTTCCTATTCCCTGACTTTGTCCAAGTCAAAAATTCTTTCTAACTATACCATTTGTCTAGGAATAATATTTGTCTTCAAATTGATTACCCCTTCCAAATCCATTTTTGCTTCTTAAGGTTCAATTTCATCAATAATCTGAGAAGCAAAAACATTTTTGCTTGTAATAAAATCTAGAATATGCTTATCATCTTCAAATACCTAGAAGTTGGTGACATTGTTAGGCACTGAAGGCACTGGAGTCAGTTCCACTGTAAATTTTCATCAATCCAGAATGGGACAAAGGTTGCAACGTACTGGCTGCTTGAGCAAGGGATTCAACTGTCTAATTTTTACTTCATGGTATCAACTGAATGTTGAAGGCATCAAATCCTTCAATGAAATCCCATACTCTATGTCTATAATTGGTCATTCTTTTGTCATGACAAGAGTATTGTTTTCTAACTTGCTTGACTACTAATTATGAATCTCCAAAGACTTGTAGGATCTTAAACTTTTTCTTCAATGCCATTAATAATCCATGTACCAAAGCTTCATATTCTACTACATTGTTTGTACAATGAAATTGAATTCTATGAGCAGTGAAGAATGTTTTACCTCTTGGACTAATTATCTCAAATCCTGCCCCAACTCCTTGCTTTGATTTGGATCCATCAAACCTTAAAGTCCAACAACCAGCAACTGCTGATTTCCTAGATGTATCTCTTGCACTGCTGTTGCTTAAAGGTTCTTCTGAAGACATCACTTTCTTTCCTTTTAGTTCTTCTTGAATATTCTGGATATCAACTTTGATTGCTGGAGTGGGGTTGATACACTTCTACACTTGTTCCACTATAGTCTGGCATAAGTAACAATCCAGCTCAGAGTGAGAGGCATTATGGACCCTACACCAATTTTGCAAAAGCAAATCTCTGAAATTCATCCTCCTACCCAACTGAACCTGATCTTCAATGCACTTCTGAATGAATTCTTGGAAACTATCTAGTAAACTGAGTTGATTATCTTCAAGATCATCTTCACTATTTTTGACGGATTTCACCAAGGCTTTAGTACTACTGGGTTTTGCTGTTAGATCAACAGGTGTTGTGTAGAACATTAGAACTTCCTCTACATCTGATTCCTTAAAAAAGGCTGCAAGCACATAATTACCCATACTTACTTCTGATATCAGAATTTTATTGGAAGTATTCTAATATTCTATTATCATGTACTTCATTCTAGGTTCTCTTTCAATTATAATCTGGTTGGGCACTCCCTTCCAAGGAAGCCACATATGAGAGTTGTCAGTTGATACATATCCATTCAAGGCCATAATAAAGTCTCTTCCTAGAATCAAACCATAAGCATCTGGTATATCTGCCACCTGTATATTGATAACTTGTTGAATTCTTGGGTCAGAAGCAACCTGCATATGAATCATGTTTAATTCCCCTACAACATTAACTTCAGTTCTATCCAATTGGGTAACCTTCTTGTAGGAATTAGCAGGAGTAAAGCCCAAAGCTCTACAAATATTGTATGGCATTACATTGGTGGAAGCACCAGAATCTAACAAACAATTATGCAAGTGCTTACCAAATATATGAATAGAAATTAGGAATGGAGAAGTCTCTGTTTTCCCTTGAAATAGAGTTAAGGGAGTATCTACTTGAGCAACCTGAGTTCTATCTTTTTCTTTTCCTTTATCTCCAGGAGGCACATTCACCTGATTACGAGTCTGATTTTTCCTTCCTACTATTTAAGAGTTAGATACTCTATTGACACTTTCAATAATTGATTTCTCTTTGATATAGAATTTGCATTATAGGCTCCTAGGACTGCATTCCTAATGGATGGAACTCTCAATAACTCAAATGCAGAGAAACTTACCTTAAGTTTCTTGAGTTTTTCTGTAACATATATGGACAATTGTTCTTCATTTAGATTGGCAGGAGTCTCCTTTGGATTGTCCATCACCCTGTCATTGCTTGCTTCAACATTTCTTCCTTTTGACATGTCCACTTGTGTTTGTCCTTCCTTTGATAGATACTACTTTGAAACATGAGGATACAATGGATTATTACTTGCATTAGGATATGGGGGTATGGTGAAGTTGTTTGGAGGGATGGAAGTGGTAAAGGGGCCTCTAGCCTGTGGATGTCTATGTGGCATGTCCCTTAAATCATACCTCTTGGTGGGTCTCTAGAACTTATGCACTTCTTCAACATACGCTTCTTCCTCATCCAAAGGGCCATTGTCATTCACTGGATTCTCATCAAATAACTGTGAAATCTCATCTCCATTACATACCTAATTTGCTTCTGGTGCAGGAGCACCCAAGGCCTTCAAGGAGCTCTTCAAAGGTCAGAAGTGTGCAGGGGTTAGGAAGACCTTTCCATCAGGTCAAAACATTAATTATAATCTTTTGAAGCCTATAATGGCTTTTGAAATGGAAAAGAACTTGAAAGGAGTCAACTGTCCTAAGGGTCCTGATAAGGACCCTAGGACCAAAAGGCAGTATAAATGGGACACTCATGTTCTAGGGGTTTAAATAGTAATCTAATGCTTTAATTGGGTCAAATAAGGTTGGATATTGAAGATCCAATAGTTTTTAGATGGTAGAATTTAATAAATTTCAAGTTTGTAAATTCAAATTTTTGAATTCCAATTTGGGCAGGTAAATGAGTTTTAGGAGTTTTCATCACTTTAATGTAGCCTAATCAATCCCAAATGGTTTGATCAGTTGGGGAATGGTTCTATAACCCAAAAATAATCATTTATATGGAGGTTGATCAATTGGAGAGGTGATTGTACGGACTGCTATAGGAAATAGTGAAAGAAATACAATTTTCTTGCAATTTCTTTGAGTTTTTTGATGAGTTTTTGATTTCCACTAGTTTGAGGGTTTTTCATGGATAAATGATCCATTTCATGGAATATGTGACTAAAACCAATGAAATGGATCATGATTAACTTGTATCATATCAATCTAACAAGATAAAGTGCAGGAAAGAGGAATCAAATGGTGTATACCAAGATTTGATAGTGAAAAGTGCTTGAATATGGAGGCTAGGGTATAGCAGTAGAAGATCTACCTAAAGGAGGGGTATTTTTTTGAGTTGGGATAGACTAAATATGTTTTCCTGATGGTGTAGGGTCAATAAACAAGTTCTGGAAGTGATTGGAAGGTTAGTTTTCAAGAAGCCCTAGTTTTGAGGCAAGTTTTGGAGGGTTTTGTGTTTGAGCATATTAAGGGTGTCATAGAAGACTAAAAGCTTGAAAATCCTTGGTTTGGGGATGTTTTAAGAGACTATTGAAATTTTCATGGTCAGGGGTTGAGTTTAGAGAGGGGTTGCTTTGGAAAAGAGGGCTAATTAGGCCTAGTTTTTGAGGAGACAACAGATTTTGGAAGGGTTTGTCTAAAACAAGTGCTATTAGGAACCTAGTATGTTGTGTAAGATCATAAACCTCATCTCATTTAGTAATTATATTGGAGGTTCCTTTGGGAAGTTTGAGAGAAAAGTCTAAAATCCTTCGCTAGAGGCCTAATAGGGCTAGAAGGCTACTTACGATGGAAAAGTGGATTTTGTTCAAGATAGAGGTTTGGGCTTTTGGAAACCTTCAAGACAAGTGTAATTGTGCCCCTTAAGATCATTCCTAGGGTTTGGATCCATTGGAGAAGGATTTGATTCATGAGTGAGCCATTTAGGCTTTGTCTCCATCAGAGTGCCTGGAAGAGTGGTTGAGATTGTGTCTTGCAAACCTTGAGAATTTTGTGTTTCTTTCAAAGTCCCAGACCCTCTGCATCAGCTTCTTCCTTGAGCTAGTTGGATTCATCCTCAGGCACATTGTCTTTGCTTTGTGGAAAAGGAGCATAATTCAGGACTAAAACTGAAGAATCATAAGGAGTAGAGGGTACCATTTCCTGACCACTTGAATTGTTCTCCACTTCATACTGAAAGATTGAGGCTGTTGTTTGGAACTCTGGACAATCTAACTCAGAATGTTGACTAGTTTTATGAAGCCTACACCATCCCGATAAAGAAGCTTCTTCCAAAAACACACCACTAGGAGGCTTCTCTTGATTAGCTGGCTAACTTTTGTCAAAACCCTGTCCACCAGCTTGACCTCTATTGAAATTATGGCATGAGGATTGTCCCTTATCATAATTTTGTCCCATATCATTATTGTATCCTTTGTCATTATTATACCCTCTTTCATTGTTATATCCTCTATCATTGTAATGTTGTCCCTATTGATTTTCTCGACTTTCTCTACTCTGATTGGACTGCATATTTCTCTGAGAAGCTTGCAACTGACTATTTTGGTTCCTCAAGTAAGTCACCTCCATATTTAGCTTCTTTATTTGTTCAGATAATTCATCCAATCTCTCCTGATTAGAACTTCTATATGGAGGTTGATTGGCACTATTATGAGAATATCCTACTGTAGTGCTAGTATTCAGTGACTAGTTCAAAACTTCAAAATTCTGCAAATATGGGGGATAACTAGTATGAGATTGTGGATGAAGGGGTTGATTTGCACTCTGATGGGGATAACTGATAGGAGGTGGCATTTTACTCACTGGCCCTAGGTGAGGGACCATAGGCAATTGAGGAATTGGATTCATGATTGGGGTATGATTAGTCAGAGCCTGGTTGAGTGTTGGGATCTGTCCAGGGTGGGTAGTGAGTCCTAAAGATGGAAAAGGTCCAGAAAAATGTTGTCTCAAAGTAGTAGTAACCTTCATAGCCTCCGCATATGCCTCAAGAAAAGTGGTGGGAGGGTTGTTTCTCCACTTCATGAATGTAGTAGTGAGGCTGTCCAGACCTTCGTAATAAACTTCTAAAGAAATAGCTTGGTCAACAGCATAGGGGGCCTACAATCTGGTATAGGCACAATGAAATATGTTGTTAAAGGACCCTATAGGCTCATTGAATCCTCTCTTAACATTGGTGAACTGACGATAGAGCTCACTGGGACTAATGGGAATCCTGAAGTTCTACAAGAATGTTCTCTCCAATTCATTCCAATCCTGAATAGATCCAGCAGGAAAATGATTGTACCAATAGAATGCATCCTCTCCTAAGGAATAAGGGAAGAGCCTACATGCTAAATCTTCATGATTGATCCCTCTATCCTTAAGGAAAGTCTGGAAGATCCTAATGTGTTCCTCCAAAGTTCTGTTGGGGTCATTGACATGGAATTTAGAACAAAAATACTCTAGGTTCTTGGGCATGACATTGTAATTAGCAAAGGTCAATGGGGATGGGTTGTTGGCCAGGAAAGCCATTGGTGGAGGTGGAGGTGGTAATGGCTGATTTATGACTGACTGAGGTTGTGGAATGGGACCATCTTCAGACTCAGATGAAGGTGAACTTGGCGAAAATGGAGATGATGGAGGTGGTTGTGTGGATGATGATTCTCCCTTTATACTGGACCTTCATGACCTGGTAGGGATTGGAAATTCTTAAAATTTCTCCTCTCCTAGAGTGGACCTGGTTCTTCTTCTGAATCTTTCAGGAGAGATAGCGTAAAGAAACTGATCCAACTTCGCTTATTTAGGCCCTCCTTCTAGCACCAATTTGTTGATGATGTTTTCTACAAAACAACAACTCAAACATAATGTAATATCCTATCTCTCTTGAAAGGTAAATCTCTATCAGCAAGCCTCAAGATATAACCCCAAGGTATCTAATGTCAGGTCTTGACAATGCATAAACAACTCAGTGATAAATGTGAAAATGTTGGTAATCACAATGGGACCTTACTACAAGCAAAATACTGAATCTCTAATTATCAGATCTAGCAATATGATGATACTTCAATCCTAAATCTAACTCAAATGATAAAGAAATATAAAAAGATATAAGGTTTCAAAGAGACTTCTAGATTTAACTACTCCTAAGATTAACAATGTAAATGACAAATACTCAAAATGGACCAATCCCTCATAAACTAATTTCTACTTGACCCAGATGGATTTGCAATCTTATAGAAATAGTGCAATCTTCTAAGGTGTTAAATATTTTCAAATCATGAACAATCATTCAAAACAACCCTATTGCATTTGAAATGAATAAACCCTCACAATTGAACTAAGCACAATGAATATAAAGTCTAGGCTAACTTTGCAAAGCAACTAACAATCAGTTGGTTGCGAAAATTATGGACCAAGAGTTGTTGCAACACTTCAAGCACTAAACCATAAAAATCATTGAATCAAATCTAATCCTAAATATCTAAATATTAATTTTCCTCAAAGCAATTCTAAAGATAGAATAACAAGAACCATGCAAGATAAGAAGAACACAAGTATGGCACTAAATCACAATGTCATTACTTGCATCAAATCATCCACTGTAGCAACAATTCCAGCTTTCGGTTACAATATTTTCTTGAGAACAACTACTTGCTAACTCTTGCTTTGCTTAATTCACTTCTATACTAGCTATCTCTCTATTCGTCTATGTCTATATTTAGCCCTTACAAATGAGGCAAAATGCCATATTTATAGAAACCCCTAGAACATGTCGGCCTAGCCAAAATTTACAATAATAATAGGCCACAAAACAAGTCAGCCAAGAGAAATTCAAAATAAGATAAATTATGCATTAAATGCATGAACTTCATCCAGGTCGGCCTGGGATCTCCAATGCAACTCATAACAATGTATGCAAAATAATAGGGAAGCACAAATTTCGATGAAGCCTAGCATTAACTACTTTCCCCTTTGTCTTTATTTCAATCTAGCATTTCATGTACCTTCAAAAGCACCTTGTCAAGGTCGGTTGTGGGTGGCAAAGGAAAAAACTTAAGTCGACTTTCAATTGATGTAATATTTTCCTTAGACTGTTCCACTAATTTATCCCACTCAATCTTATATGTTAGATATTTATCAATGAAAGCAATATAAGTGGCTGCATCATCTAATTGGTGCTTAGTAATATGATCATCACCAGTTGGAACATAAACATCCTACCACCACCTTCTCAACTGTTCTAAATTTAAATACTTAGGTGCAATCTTCCTTGTCCCTATCATTATCTCAAAGGAAGCAATGCATCCATTATAAACACCAGTTAAGGTATCCTCAATTTTCCTCCTCTGCTTATAGATATTCTTTAGAACCTTCTGCCTAATTTGTAAAGCCTCAAACCACTCCCAAGGTTCAACAGTTCTGGAGGAAGGGAGAATTCCATCACTTACTATCTTATCCTTAGTATACTTCGTGATGGTTTTAGTTTTTTGCAACAAGAGGTCTATATCTTCTTTATCTTGAGCTAATACCTCTTTAAACCAATCTTTTTCCCTCATAGCATCTCCTCCTATTGAAAGAATATCCTTGATAGCCTCATTTCCTTTAGTTCACACCCCTTGTAGCCAATTTGCAGTAGCAAGAGTGGAAGCCTTCATTCTTTCAAGCTTAGTGATAGTCTCTTATGGTAGGAGATTTGCAGCAGAGGATGATGAGCTAATGGACTGCAAAGGTTTTGTCAGATCCTCTAAACATTTCTTGAGTCCTTCAATCTCCTTCATCTCCTATTTAGTCTTTATTTCTTTCCTCAACCTACCCAAGATGACTACACTTGAGCCTTGATACTCTTCAATGTCTTGCTCAATGGAAGTGGGCCCTAAATTGATAGTCTGCAGGTTGTAATCCTTTCCAGTAACCTCATCCTTATTCTTATCTAGAGCAGGAGTTGCAATGTGGACAACCCGGCTATTCTCTGCATCTCTTTCAATTTTGGAGATAACCTTGGCCTTCTTTTTCCCTTATCCTTTCCTATTTTTGCCAGTAACTCCTCCCAATTGGGTGAGGTATCTTCCACAACAACATGCTTTCTCCTTATTTCCTTGTCCAACCACCCTGGAACAGTGAAATTTAACTACACTTCACTCTATCCTGCTTCCTCCTACTAGTCCTTAGGCACTTCTTCATTCAAACCCTACCTCCCAGGAACTTCTTCGGCTTTGTCCTCCTTTTCTCCAGCATGCTCTTCCTTGTGCTTAGGTGATGGAACTTTAACTGACTCTTCTTCTCTTTGAGGATATTTAACCTCTTTGGTTCCAACTGGTGAGTCCTCATATGCAACCAGGGGAGACTGCATTACTTTTTCTACTTCAGCCTTAGCATTATAAAGCTCACCCTCATGAAATTCTTCCCCCTCTATATCTTGATGATCTTCAACTTCTTTGGATTCACCTAATTCTTCGTTTTGAGCTTCAGGGACATCATCAGGCTACTCTTCATGAGAAGTAACTGGAGGAGGATCTTTTTTGGCATATTATCTTTGGGAGGAGTCCTTGACTTCCTTGTATACACCTGTGTGTTTTCTCCTGAACTCTCTACACTTACCATAGGTGGATTAACTTCCTTTCCATCCTTAGAACCTGCCTTTTGTGATAATCTTATGATTCTTCTCCTTTTAGGCGCAGGAGCACTAACCTCAAGATATTTCTTGTCAGTTTCTTCATGTCCAGATTTCTTAGCCTTTGAAGTATGCCCTCTTTTCTTAGCAATAGGCTTTGTCTATTTTTCTGCTTCCTGAGCCTTCTCCATTTGAATATCTTTGATCTTGATTTTAAAAGGGGAGATCACCTTGCCTTTACCTTTAGGATTTTTCTCAATTGATTCCTCAGAAGTAGAGTGAGGGCCCAAATCTCCCATCAGATCATAGGTGCACTGTACACCTTAATTTTCCAACTCCCATATTTTATGCTTCAACCACATCTTGGTGTACTTGGTGACTGGATCCATTAACTGTCCTAATTCTGTCTTTTCTTCTTCCAGCCAATCCACTTCACCAATTGGCCTATTCTTAAGTGCCTCATAAGCATGGCCTTGAATCAGGTCCCCATCATCTTGAAGTTGATCAGGAATTACCTTCACATTATATAATCAGACTGATTCAATTGGAAGTAAGGAAAACTTCTTCTTTCTAACCTCATACTCATCACTGCAATTAGCCCATTAGTCTTCCAACTCGACTTTGTGGCTATATTCCTGACTAGCCCTCTTTTGTGCCTCACCTATTATTTCAAATCTAGACCTCTTGGAATGGAAGGACAAACCAAGAGCACTCATCTCCTCCTCTGAAGCCTAAGCAGAATTAATAGAAGGGCAGGCCTCTCCAATGCCTATCCTCAAAGGGAAGTCCACCAAAACCAATCTTATGCTTGTCCCTTTTGACAATAGCGCCAAAATTTTATATCTGTCTAGTGACTTCCAAGAGTAAGATATGATCAGTGGGATACCTTGGAAGTCGATACAAATCCCTTTGATAGCCATTAAACCAGATGTATGAGAAGGTTTGGAACTGAATAAACCAAGCACCATATTTCTTAATTAACTCCTTGGGTTGATCATAAATTCTTATGTGTTTCGCACACTGAAGTAATCTTGTGATATGCATGGTGAATGCATCATTCACCCTCTTGTAGCTCAAGCTTCCCAAGTGCAATTGATGGTAAACCTCATAAATAACATCTTGTCCAAAGACCCCCCTTGTACTTAATCCTTTGTAGGGATGAAATCTTGCAAGTGCATAAACTAAGTACGAGGTCATTGTGAAGGTCTTGGTTTGCAGCACATTGGACAATTGCTCATGGATCACTCTACTTATTGCACCTTCCCAATGATAGTTGATCTTTTCCTATTCCATCCTCACAATAACATGGAACATCCAATTCTTAAACATACCTGCACTCTTTAATCCAACCACCCTGCTAAGAAGAGTGATGGCATCATAATACTCCTTTTTAAACTTTGCTCTGAATAGCTGATTAGGTAGTTTAGAATAATGAGACTTGGGCTTCTCTAGCCAGGAATTGATGAGCTATTGTGATTTAACAGTCTCTTCTTCATAGAAACTCTTAATTGCTTCCATGTTGAATGCCACCACGTGGGACCTATTTGTTATGTCAAAAGTTTGGGCTATGTAGATAAGGTTTAAGTTTGCCACAATCCTCCCTTGGGGACCAATTATTCTCTATGTATCATTGTCATAATGCCTAGAACACTCAAGGACTAGTTCATAACACTGTACCATAGAGGGAAAACTAGCTACGTTTTCCAATCCTGATTCCAACATTCTTGTAGCCACTAGAGGAAGATCCTGTGCTACCATTCTGCCCTTGAATTCCTCATAATCCCATAGTCCAACATTCGTGTCTATCTCCTCTAACCAGAGAGGTAATTTTTCTCTCTCGGATATTTCTCTTAACATCTAGCTTAATTCTCTCTACTTTAGATACGAAAGATCCCTCCATGTCACCCTGAGCTTTTCTAGCTACTACCTTGCTAGATTAAGCCTACACTCAACAAAGGAATCCATAGTAAGGATCACACAAAAAAAGGTTAATCAATCAAAATCATCATTAAAATGGGTCCCAGATAAGCAAGGTGTCATTAAATCTCAAATAAAATGATCATATTAAAATTTGGGTGTTAGGTCCATCTGCAAAATCCAAGCCAGGGAGAAATTTAAAAGAATTATGGGCCAAACAGATTCCAGCAAAATGAACATGAAAACACCTACTAACAACTTAGTCCAATCATTATTAATCAAGGAACAACATATGAGATCTCAAAAAGCATAAAGTAATCATAAAATGCACCATCATTTGTTAACAAGTCCTGTTATTCCATATTTCTTCACATTCCATCATACTCCGGGAAAATCCGCATGGGATGGATTTTCGCGAAGGAGGAGACATTCAGTAAAAATCAGAAAAGATAGGGAACCAAGGATTTTGGGAAAATCCGGAGCCAAAGGAAATCCATGAAGAAGATGAATCTCTAAAAAATAGCGAATTTTGGGAAACGCCAAAACCCAAAAATCCTGAGTTGGATGAAAAACCCGAACTCTGGCATTCAATCACGACTTCACCCAGACTAATGGATCGATCATAAATTTCAAGAATCTAAGCCTACGATGAGTTTGATATGGAACTTCTATATATTTTCTTAGAATTCTAAGCCAATTCAAAATCATACTAAAGTTAAATGGTGATGCCCTAGGTATCGAACCCTACAGATTAGCCATTTGACACATAGGTAGGCTCAAGATTCAAACATTGCAACTACTGGGTCTTTACTAGGGCTATCCATGACTCACAAGCAAGTTACGTCATTATGCAAATAAAAGAGTGAACTCAAAAATTGCTTGGGAAACCAAAAATCAAATAGTATCATGGAACTCTAGCCACAAAATGCTCAAATCATGCAGAAATTTGAACCTTGAACAAACCAAAACACCAAAGCAATACTAACATTCATCAATGAAAAGCAGGGTAATCTTATACATACCATGATGAAATGAAAATCAAACTCAGAAATAACAAATGCGAGTTTTAATGGTTCCCAACAAAGACAACAATAGAAATGCAAAGGAAGTCACCACCAAAACCCACAATTCGCACACTCAGCGCTCCAAATCAAATTGAATACTTCCAAGAATGCACTCCTTAGCTCACTCAATCACAAAAAATAAAGTATAATGGCACAAAGGTCCTCAAAGATCGGTTAAATGCATCCCTTACAAATAGTACAAATGACATTAATGTCACCGACAAGACAGCTAGGAAAATCTTAGAACCCGACGATAGGAAAAAATTCAGAAAAATTCCATCCCACACGAAATTTCGTGAAGACCAGGAATCTTTGAAAAATAGTGTTCAGCTAGAGTTCGAGTAGGATCCAGGAAAATTCAGCTAGGGTGGAAAATCCTGAACTGAAGTGAAAACCTGAACTTAGCTTAAAACTAAAGATCTTCAATGTGCAACTTAGGGAAATCACTTAGGCCAGAAAGATAAACATTTAAGCACATGCCAAGGAAAAGTAAATCTTCAAAATCAAAGGGCCAAGACACCAAAAACCAAAGCGAAAGAGGGTCCCTACTTTCAGTGGGGCGTGTGTGTGAAAACTACACAACACTTTCATGCGTCATTCTAGGACCATAATAGCATCACAATGCCATCATTTTCCTAGAGTGATAATGTCTTACCATGGCTTGATCATCGTACATATTCATTTTAGCAAGTTGTGACAATACTGGGGGAAAATGTTGACATATTGGGGACAATCAACTTTCTGAGTTTACTGAAATAGCTAGTCAATGATGTAACATCCGATCATGCAAAAAAATAATCAAATCACATGAACAACTATCCAATCATTGATCCATATCATAGTTTTCAGAAAATTTCATATCATGACTCATATCTGGATGATCTAAAATATGAATAATGTTTGGAATAGTAGTATTATATTTTGAACAATGTTTGTTTGATTTTTGCTATCATTCCTCTGGAGCACACTCAATGATGTACTGAACTAGAATAGCAAGGAAAGAGAATGATTTTTCTTTGTCTATTGTCTTGATATTGACTATCAATTTGGTGCAAATATGTCACGAGACATGATTTTCAAAGCATATCATTAATGATAGTTCTAAATTTGCATCAGAAAGTGGTTAATCTTTGTCTATTTATACAAGAAATACTCAGGTCATCTTGGTTCAATTATACCTCGATGCTTGTGTTCACTTGCTATATCAAAAATCATGAAAGTTGTACTCAAGTCATCATTGGTGCTAATTTCCCCTCTGATGCTTGTACATACTTCCAACATTTTAAAATGCTCTATGATGATTCAAGAATGCTAACAAAAGGCTCAACAAACAGTTGGTTTCATTTTGTTGCATTTCATTTAGATCATTGTATATATTTGCATATTAGATTTGCAACAAAGTTTTAAAGGGCTAACCAATAACATCAATGGCTGTCATGTCTATTTGGACTAGTTGTGGAGGACATTCAGACATTTATCATCTTTCATCTGTTAGTGTGATTAATTAATTAATTATTACACTAGCATAAGTTAACTTAGGTCATAAATCATTTAGTCCTAGGTTGCATTATTTAATAAATGGGATAATATTCCCTTCCTAGTTTGTGGGATAAGATTCCTTCTAGAACTTATCTCATCATTTAATGATCATCTACATAGGGTTCACATGTTGCCACATGTTAGATTATAACACTTGGCAACATCTCATGCATATTAGGTTTTACTTCTTACCTATATAATCAGGCATCTTGTTCATTTGTAAAATATCATTTTCATCATATCAATAGAATCTTTAATCAACATTCCATTATTGCAACACTTCTCTTTGTGGTTGATTATCTTTCATGGCTAAATTCCTTCATTAAATATTCTGGAGCTTTAGGGGTTGTGCATCCATTAATCTCAACATGGTATCAGAGCTAGTCCATTGAAACATCAACCCTTGATCTAGGAAGTTGGAGTGCAAGATTCTTGTAGGCTTGGAGTTTTATGTTGCAGGCTAGTTGGTTCTACCCAGGAGCCAAGCTGATTTCTAGTGCAGATCAGGCTCTCTTGGACCTCCATTGCATCCAGAAGGCCTCAAAACCCATAGATCACCTGTTCATTTGTCAAAATCAGAGTAGTTTCAACCGAGAGCCTTTGAGGTAAAATCTAGGGTTTTCATTTTTTGTACAAATCCATACAATTTTGCAGAAAAAAATCCCCCTTTTAGTCCTCCATCAAGGCAAATTTTTTTTAGAAAAATAAAAAAAAAATTGGCTATTATTGGGCATTTTTTTTCTATAGTATTGGCAAAAATTTCTGCAAGGTTCGACCTGTGATTTTATTCAGTGGTCGGCAGAAAAACTTATTTTGGTGGCTATAATTTTCCACCGGTCAGCATACAAAATTTTTTCATCGGCATTGTTTTTTTTCCTCAATCGGCATTATAGATTAAATTATATTGTCGGCATCAATATTGTTCTGATTTTTTAATTGATTTTTAAGCAATATTAAAAAATCTTTATTTTCATTTTTGTCGGCTCTATTAATTTTCTACAGAGTCTACAGTACCTATTTGTTGGTACCCGTCCCTTCAACTCTCCATCCATTTCAGCCGCCAGCCCCACTGCCATTGTTGTCTCCTATTCTGGTAACTGTGCTTCGTTCTCGTCAGAATTTGTTGCTGACACAACCTTCTGCCGAGTCTGCTCTTTTCAGTCTTTTGTCTTTGCCGACCCAGCAATCATTGGCCTTGTTGGAGTTGTCACCGGCATCTACCTCCCCTCCAACCACCGACCCCTTATTCTCTACGCTGATGGTACTATTCATTGGAACCAGGGGGTTCTCTACCAAGCGGTGCTGCCTCCAACCCCCACTGTTTCTCTGCTCTGCCTTTGCCCATCTGGCAGGCAGTTTCTTTTTGCCAGCGCTCAACCCCCGGTCATATCAGCGACAGGGGGTTGAAATTTTTTTGCCCTAGGGTGCTAATTTTTTGCACCTATTTAGCCAGTGCTGATCAAATTGCATTTTTTTTCCAAGCGCCGTATCTTCGTTCCACGATTTCAAAAATTTGCAAACGAGATATCGACGAAAAGAGAATTCAGAGCACTATTCAGTGGTGCCATCTATTTTGCAGTATTTTTATACTATAAATTTCTCAAGTCAACTGAAGTCAACCCTCCATTTTGGACTTAGAGGTGCATATCTTCACATCAGATTGTTAGATTTTTGGTGATTCCAATGACATTCGAGAGATATTTCAGTGATTTTTTTCATCAATCCACTCACCTTCTTTGGTTTCAACTCTAGGTATAGTTTATTGGTTTTTTGCAATTTGGTGTATTTTCCTGATTCCTGAGACATCCTGAAGCTTGAAGAATAATCTCTTGATCTCGAAGGCATATTCTCAGTTGCATATCTATTTGGAAGTCTTTATTTTCTGTTGAAGGTCATTTGTCTTTGTTTTTTGCAGAGAAACTTCATTATGGGGCTTGCATATTATTCTCCTTTGGTTATGTTGCACATGGGTAACTATTAGCAATGGAAAGATGGGATCTACCACCATCTTCATTCACTTGATTTGTTGCCACATCTACTTGGTATAGTTCCCCATCCGAGTGAAGGTGTTCATGAACTTGCTTGGAGTTGTAGCAGATACACTATTTTGGAAATCATTTCTATCCAAGTTGATTATGATGTTTTGAGATCTATTGATCATTGTGATTTTCCTCATATACTTTGGGCTAAGCTTTGGGAGACATATGGAGATTCAAACACTCCACCATTCCCCGATGGTCATGATTCAGAATGTCATTCTTCAAATCAAGTTCCCCATGATGCTATTGTTGTGCATGAAGTTGACTACCTTGATCTTTCTGAAGAGGTTGAGAAGGTTCCTTTAGGTGCTTCTTCTCCATCAGAGATAGTTGGTATCCCTTCGAATTCAGTGATTCCTTGTCCAAAATCATTTATTGAGGTTTCCACTATCATCTTTCATCAAGACACATTCTGTTTTCTAGACTTGACATCACAGGATGGCTTCATTTCAGGCATCACTAGCTTGGCTACTTCTACAAGTTTGGAGGACATTCTTGAGGGGATATCACTCCTCTATTCAGATTTGGATTTGGAGAATTGTTTTGAGTCTCCTCATCCCTTTGTCTCAACCTTGATTAGGGATCCAGAGACTATCTTGGAGGCACTTGGTTTCTCTTCAGAGATTTCACATCTAAGACTTCTTCCCTGTCATTCCATTTAGGACTTGAGGTTTCTTCAGCATCTACCATTGGATTTTCTTCAGATTTCTTTCAGTGGTTTTGAGGACACTTCATTCAAGGGGGATATCAAGTCTCCATCACATCCATCACATTCATTCCCTCATTGTCTTTGGATATTGTTCAACATCAGTTTCTACATCATCTTGGTTTGTCACCCTCTTCATTGATTGTGGCATCATCATCAAGCAAGGAGAAATTTGAGCAGAGTTTAGAGACATCATCGACATCCACATTCATCCTTCCTTCCTTCAATTCCTATCTGGAATGGGAAGCATCTCTACACTTGCATTTGGTTTTGTTTCTTCTGAAAGGGAGACAAGTTGTTTGTCGGCATTGGATCATGTTCTGTCTTTAGACACTTACCATTTTTGCAGGTGATATCATCTTCTAGGGGAGCTATATTGTCTCTCTACTTCCTCCTTATGGGGGGGATTTTGATTGCATCCATGTGACTGATGGTGTACTTGGGGGGTATTTGGGAGTCCTCCATCCTTCCCATCCTATCTCACATTTTTTCTTTTTCATCTCCTTTTTGGAGAGGGGTTTTCTTCCCACTAGGTTTTCCCCTTTTCTCCTATTGTGGGAGATTTTCTGCATCTATCATGTACATGGGTACCTAACATGGCCTTGTAGATAGGACCCATCATCGATCATCTATGCATAATCATTGCATGTCCCTCCCTAAGTTGAACTTATGGGGGGATGTTAGTGTAATTAATTAATTAATTATTACACTAGCATAAGTTAACTTAGGTCATAAATCATTTAGTCCTAGGTTGCATCATTTAATAAATGGGATAATATTCCCTTCCTAGTTTGTGGGATAAGATTCCTTCTAGAACTTATCTCATCATTTAATGATCATCTACATAGGGTTCACATGTTGTCACATGTTAGATTATAACACTTGGCAACATCTCATACATATTAGGTTTTACTTCTTCCCTATATAATCAGGCATCTTGTTCATTTGTAAAATATCATTTTCATCATATCAATAGAATCTTTAATCAACATTCCATTGTTGCAACACTTCTCTTTTTGGTTGATTATATTTCGTGGCTAAAGTCCATTGAAGATTCTAGAGCTTCAGGGGTTGTGCATCCATTAATCTCAACATCATCTTCATCATCATTTCATTACATTTATCCGTTATCATTTCATATCATTTACATATTCATTTTCATTATCATTTCACCATCATTTCATTACAATTATCATTATCAATTCATCATCATTTCATTACATTTATCATTATCATTTTATCTCAATTCATCATCATTCCATATCATTATCATTTATTATTTCATATCATTATCATTTCATCATAATTTCATTACAATTATCATTTCATCATCATTTCATTGCATTTATCCTTTATCATTTCATATCATTTTCATAACATTTCATTATCCTTTCATCATCTATCATTTTCATATCATTTATCTATCATGACATTTTTTTCCCATAAACATTTGACTCATTTCACATATCATTTATTTTCCTAAATCATATACATACTACAAATTCATGATGCATCTCATAAACATGAACATCCATTTTTCATCACATCATCATTATTTCTTGCATTTGAAAATCCAAAAACAAACATTCCATGGATACATTACATTTCCACATCATTTTTTATAAACATATCATATATCTCTGTGCACACTCTCATAATCAAACATCCTAGGTCATCCACCCGCATGACATCATTAGTACACATAACAAATCGTAATCATAGCATGAATCATCCTACATATCATGTTAGTCATCAACCCATCAAAAGCATCACAAATCCATCTCATAACATATACAAACATATGCATATCCATATCATCATCACATCATCACATCAAAAATGCACATCATCAAAACTCATCGCCACTATATATCATTGCTCATCAAAAAATACATACAAATGTCTAATGTCCAATAAAACTAAAATTTTTAGATAGGTACATAAGATATGATCAAAAACATTGTAGATGCTCCAAAAATGATATACATATGTGAAGTACATCCATAATACTACATTAATAAAAAAATCACATATCAAGGTTGTCTAGTGGTGCCCCCTGATGGAGCTGGCCTCTATGGTGGAAGTCCACCACCTCCTGCACCTCCTTCCCCAGGATTTATGTGTGGTCCTAACACACCTCGACTGTGCAAAGGTCAATCCAAATCTCTCTATCTATCAATTCCTCATATTATGCAATCATGCCCTCTATCTTTTAGAATCTCAAATCAATCTATCAATCCTCATTTACTATATTTTTTTTTTCAATGAAAGCAAATTTATCAAACATCAAATCAAATCTTTACTATCTATCTTTGTCAAGATGTATTTATCAGACATCAAATCAAATCTTTACTATCTATCTTCATCAAGATGGATTTATCAGACATCAAATCAAATCTTTACTATCTATCTTCATCAAGATGGATTTATTAGACATCAAATGAAATCTTTACTATCCATCTTCATCACGATGAATTTATCAACAATCAAATCATCTTCCTATTTGTACTTCAGTCACGAATGCAAATATGTTTTCAATCACATCATCTACTATTTGTTTTCTATCGTAGAAAGAAAATTTATCAGAAGTCTTATCAATCATCTACTATTTGTTTTCTATTGCAGAAAGAAAATTTATCAAAAGTCCTATCAATCATCTACTATTTGTTTTCTATCACAAAAAGAAAATTTATCATAAGTCCTATCAATCATCTACTATTTGTTTTCTATTACAGAAAGAAAATTTATCAGAAGTCATATCAATCATCTACTCTTTGTTTTCATTCAATGGAAACAAAGTTATCCACTATCTACTCTTTGTTTTCTATTCTCAGAAGTAAAGTTATCAATTCATCATTTATCAGATTTTCTATCATTTTTATCCATATCAACACGATGATAAGAAAATTTATCTATCTATTGACCAAAGAAGTAATATACATCAGCATTCTTTCATCAATTATTGGGAGCTAAATCACTCCATCCCTCTCATCATCCGAATTTCATCATCAACTCAACATTTTTCTCATCATTAGTGATTTACCTCCCAAGGGGGCATCATCAATATCAGACACATTTTTTCAATAAAAAACATATCAGATTCAAATCAAAAGGAATATCAGGCATGTGTTTTTTTAATCAAGGGCATATCAGTTAAAATTTTCTGACCAAGGGAAAAACCAAATGCAACAAATTTCAAAAGAAGGAATATTTTATTTGAAGCAATGTGTTTCACACATCACTTCAAAAAGGGGAAAAATGTATATGCATAAAATTGGTCATGTCTAATTAATCCTAACATTTAATTAATTTCTCTAAAGTCCTCTACATATGATTAATTTTAATTAATTAATTTATATTGTTCATTCACTTTATTCTTCCACCTTAATTAAATAAATTCACTTTATTTAATTATTTCATATTCATATGTCTACTTAATTAATTAAATAAATACCCTTTATTTATCTTAATTATCACCTTTTGAATTTAATTAAGTCTTTTAATTTAATTAAATTTAAAATATTTCCTTTCTCCTATTCAAAATCTTTCTTCTAATTAATTAAATATTTTATTTAATTAATTTCATTGACATGTCATTTCTTAAAAATTTAATTAAATATCTTTATTTAATTAATATCCTTCAATTTTCTTCCATTTTCAATAAAGTTTTTACCCCTGTTTTTTTTTTTTTTTTAATATCCTTCATATCTTTTCAAATCATAATTAAATATTTTTTTTAATATTTTATTTAATTATGAAATTTTGTATTATTTTTTAAATCTTAATTAAATGATTATTTTATTGAGAAAAATCTCCATGCCACCCATAAATAAATAATTGAATGTATAATTCATTATTTATCTTCTTAAAATATTTCTAAAATCCTCTAAAAAGATGATTTTTTATCATCTCATTTTGTCTCTTCCATAAATAAATAATTGAATTTATAATTCATTATTTATCTTCTTAAATCTTTCCAAAATCCTCTAAAAAGATATTTTTTTATCATCTCATCTTATCTATTCCATAAATAAATAATTGAATTTATAATTCATTATTTATCTTCTTAAATCTTTCAAAAATACTCTAAAAAGATATTTTTTATCATCTCATCTTATCTCTTCCATAAATAAATAATTGAATTTATAATTCATTATTTATCTTCTTAAATATTTCCAAAATCTTTTAAAAAGATGTTTTTTATCATTTCATACTATCTCTTCATATCTTTAATTAAATATCCTTCATATCTTTTCAAATCATAATTAAATATTTTATTTAATTATGAAATCCTCTATTATTCTTCAAATCTTAATTAAATATTTTATTTAATTAAGAAAATATTTCATGTTACCAATAAATGAATAATGAATTTGATAAATTCATTATTTATCTTCAAAATATTTCTTCAATCTCACAAAAGATGATTTTTACAATTCATCTTTATCATCTCATCTTATCTTTTACATGAAAGAAGAAACAAATCATGCTTTTTGTTTTCTTCTATTTTTCTCTCTAGTCTTATCCATCTTCGACCGTTCGATCTACCAGGAATTTTCATAGCCATTGATCACATCATCCAATTAGAATCTTTTGAAAACTCTATAAATACCACTACAAATGCAAGCATTGGTTCAATTAGAGATTACTTGCATTCTAGCATTCTAGCATCTTAGCATTGTCATTATCATCTTTAGCTTTTAGAATTTCGTAATATTTCATTTTAATATTCATAGCATGTTAATCATATCTTAACTTAGCATGCATTCATCTTCAAATCTCATTCTATAGGAAGACCATTTGTTGAGCCTAGCACACAATCTGAGAGCAAGCTAGAATTGACAAAACACTGGAGATAGAGGATGATAGGATGACATCAAGAACAAAAGGTTGAGTTTGCATTCTCTTATTTGATTTTCTATTTTGATATAATGTTCTATCGGTGTGTTTTGATTTTTTTTTAATATTACATATTTATCACACTCAAAAATAGATCACACACCCTCTACAATAATCTCTCTTGGTTTTCACTATCTCAGAGATTTTTTCCCATGGTGGTGACTTTTCACTTGAGGAAAAAGTTGTCAAATGCAAGTAGTGTAAAGTTGCAAAGTGGTGCAACTTTTGTTCTGCAACTCATGTGACCAAATGAACTATTCCAATGCATTTAGATAGGTACATTTACACTATGAATGGTCCTCTTTCATGCCCAAACACACTGAATCACTCTGAGCTATGTTAAATCGGTTGAATCCCTTAAGAGTCCAAAGTGCAAAATGACTGTGATCTTCAATGGGATGTTACTAAGAAACTGTTATACTTAGAAACTTCTCATCTGAGCCTATGGAATTATGTTGGACCCCTCTACAATAAATTCTCTTAGTTTTCTCTATCTCAAAGGCATTTTCTCATGTTGGTGACTTTTTGCTTGAAGAAAAAGTTGTCAAATGCAAGTAGTGTAAAGTTGCAAAGTGGTACAAATTTTGTTCTGTAACTTGTGTGACCAAATGGAATGTTCCAACACATCTAGATGGATATATTTATGCTAGGAATAGTCCTCTTTCACACTAAAACATGTTGAATGGCTCTAATCTACGTTCAAATGACTAAATCCCTTAAGAGTTTAAAGTGCAAAATGATTGCAATCTTCAATGGGATGTTACTCAGATACTGTGATACTTAGAAAATTCTCGTATGAGCCTATAAATTTTTTTTGGGCACCTCTATAATAACCTCTCTTAGTTTTCACTATCTTGGAGGTTTTTTCCTATGGTGGCGAATTTTCACTCGAGGAAAAAGTTGTGAAATGCAAGTAATGTAAAGTTGCAAAGTGGTGCAACTTTCGTTCTACCACTCATGTGACAAAAAAATTGATCTAACATGTCTAGATGGGTACATTTATGTTAGGCATGGTCCTCTTTCACACCCAAACATGTTGAATCGCTCTGAGCTATGTTCAAATGGTTGAATCCTTTAAGAGTCCAAAGTACAAAATGGCTACAATCTTTGACGGGTTGTTAGTCAGATTTCATGATGCTTAGAAACTTCTCATCCAAGCCTATGGAATCACGTTGGGAACCTCTACAATAACCTCTCTTGTTTTTCTCTATCTTAGAGGTTTTTTCCTATGGTGGCAATATTTTTGCTTGAGAAAAAAATTGTCAAATACAAGCAATGTAAAGTTACAAAGGGGTGCAAATTTTGTTCTACAACTTGTGTGACCAAATGGATGTTACAACGCATCTAGATAGATGCATTTATGCTAGGAATGGTCATCTTTCACACCCAAACACGTCAAATCACATTGAAGTACATTCAACTAGCTAAATCCCTTAAGATTCCAAATTGCAGTTGTTGTCACCGAATATTGCACCCTTCCTAAGTTGCAAAACTCAACCTACTAGTGAAACATTGGATCCAAATATTCAATATCCATGTTGTATGGCTCTTCATGCTCTAGTGTTATAAAACATGATGTGGCAATAGTTATAGGACCCTGTTTCCTAATGATTAGTCATGCTATTTCATGCATAGAAAATGGAAGGAGGTTTTTTAACTTATCTAAATGATGAATATGGGAGAAATGTGGTAAGTGCACATGGGTGATGCATCCAGAAATCAAGCTTGTATTGTTGTTCATACACATATAATATCTTCAAAATATCATTAAAACTGACCTGTGTAGTTATTTAATTTAATGAGAAGTCAAGTGTTGTGATATTAGTAGATGCAAATAAATTTTGTTGGTTGGATCAACAACTATCAAATGTTTTGATGTGTTCAAAAAAGTTCATAGAGGTATATATATATGCCCATGAGGTTTGAAACATCCACTTGTTCTATAGATGCAAATGCAATGATTGCTAAGCTTTATAATCAGAACCATTAGTTGTTGGATGCTAGCCTCAACCATGAATTAGAAGCAATACATTTTTTTGTGATATTTTTTTATCAGAAGGAGCTCTTATAGTTCATTTGAAACCTTTTGGTGTTAAAATCCTTGCCACAGACAACAACAAAACTCAAGAAGCATGATGCATACACACAAATACATGAAGTATACACATGAATAATGAAGAATACACATGAACACATGAATTACACATTGGAAGCATGAAGCATACACATGAATACATGTAATATACATGAAGTATACATGTGAATAAGTGAAGCATGGGTATGTGCAGGATCGTCATGGAAAAAACAGGCCCTTAAGTGACGATGAAAATTTAGAAAAATCAGAGTTAGGCAACTTGACGTAAAAATTTGAATAAGTTATCTATATTATTTCAAAAATATGTAAGAATAGAATCTGTAGCAATTTGAATTTAGTTTTTAAACTACTAGGTTTTTTTTAAAAAAAAATCTATTTGGTGAAAATTTGAAATTTCAATGCAGTAGTACTTAAATTGTAGGGAAACAATAAGTAGGTGTTTGTCTAACCACCCTAACCACAATAAAATGATAATATTTTTTATAAGATTTTAGATATAAGTAGATGACTTATGTCGATGTGATGCATATTTTTTATAATTTTTTTCAAGTAAATAATTAATTATGAATTTTTTTATTACAACTTTTAAAAATATAAAAATCATATGTCTGACCACCTTAACTTGGTCAAAAATTCATAAAATTCATTTTTCTTAATCCTATAGTATGTGAAGCATAGAATGTGACAAATGTTTTGGATTCAAAAAATGTGATACCGTTTGAAAGCTATAGATTTTTTTCAATCAACCTATCAATCAAGACTTTAGTCATAATTCAAATAGAAAATGAATAATAATTATTTATTAAATTCAAAGTAAAGTGTAATTTATATTGGTGGAAAACTGAGAATATCTTTTAGAAACCCTCTTCATTTCATCAATTTTGGGTGAAAAAAAGGTTGTCAACCACATGGGAGAAGTCTAGAAAAGCAAGGTAAGCTATTAAACACATCTTTTGTATTGACTTCTTAGGATTGACATGTCCTAGCCATATTCCAAAGCAAGCCTGAGGTTAACCCCTAGGCAGTAAGGTTTGTGTCATATTTATTAGATATCTGATTTATTTTATAAATGATTTTAAAAAATGTAATATAGTTTATAATATATGATTTAAAAAATAGAATAAATAGTTTATAGTTTATTTTAATATATCTAGTTTAGAATATACAATATAGCTTATAATTTAATAAATAATATACAATTTATGATAATCTCTTACGGAATTATATAATATATAATATATTATATTATTATGTATAATATTTAAATATTATTTATATATTTTTGTTAATGTATATATATATATTACTAATATAAATATTTAAATATTATCTCTTTCCATCTCTCTATTCCCCCCCTCCCTCTCTCCCTCTCCCCCTCTCCCTCTCCATTTCCCTCTCTCCCTCTATCCCTCTCCCTCTCTCTCTCCACTTCCCCTCTTTCCCTCTCCGTCCCCCTCCTAATTCTCTCTCTCTCTCCTCTCTCTCTCTC
>VDFB02056351.1:59000693-59050505 GCA_007258455.2 Sequoia sempervirens
CTCTCCCTTTCTCTCTCTCTCTCTCTCTCCCTTTCCCTCTCCCTTTCCCTCTCTCTCCATCTCTCTCTCTCTCTTTCCCACATTCCACCTCCTAATTACTCTTGGGTCTATGTGTGAAAAAATTGGATATCCGATTTATAACACCAAAATATTACTATTACAATATATTTTAAAATGTTTTTCAAATTAGATATCCGATATATGATTTGTGTTACTTTGGCTTGGGCATTACTTTGGAGCAATTTATTGACACCCAACCCAAAAAAAGTAAACTCGAGATTTCCAAGTTTTTTGGTGAATGCAAAACACTACTTTTTTCATATCGCCACTTTTTGGCCCACCATGATCCTGCACATACCCGCATACATGTGAATAAGTGAAGCACAAGTAATGGAAGCATTGTAAAGGATAAAAACCACTAGGAATGGAGGTTATTTACACAACATGCATTAGATGGAGCTTATTGAGCAATCGAAAGTAATTATTAAAGCATTGTATGTAAACAAAACCTATGCCTACAACATTCAAGCACACAATTTACACAATACACATGATAACATCATTCAAGAATGACAGTAGTAAAATAATATTTTCTTTAATCAAAAATTTGTAAGGCTATAAAATGATATATGTTGATAAAATTATATACAATATATCCAAAAAAGCCATATAGGCTTACTACAAAAGAGCAATATGGACATGAAATCTCACATATATCGATAGTACAAAACATATGCTCCAAAATGCCACATAGGAATACAACAAATGACCCTAATACATAGTCATTTCCCTCTAGGGGAAGGAAAAATATCTTGTGCTACCCTTGACAGTCAACTGGATGGAGTGTTTGTTGGTTCTCTTGTCTTTCGAACATGCTCACTAGTCCTCCTCTCTTCACTCCTCTGGAGTTGCAACTAATACAATAAAAAGTATAGATGTTAATACATAGAAATTGAATTGTGGAATGACATATAACAAAATTTAACCACTTACCACATACAAATAGTCATCATGCACATTTACAACATTACCATGTCCACAATCTTGAGTGACAACCACCTTTAGCAACCATCAAGATAAAAATTAAACTACATACAAGTATCATGAAAATTTTCAACAATAGACCATAAAAGAGCAAATATAATGTCAAATCAACTAATCTATTGCATACGTCTCTCAAAGGATCAGAACTAGCTATTGTTGCAACAACTCCATGGTCCATCATGCCACAAACATCACCAAGGCTATTTGATGTCAACATCTGAAAATGAAACAACATATCTGATAGTCATATAAACAAGTTCAGGTAGTCCCTTTATAATTTCCATAAATGAGTAGAAAATGAAGATGAAAAGAGTAGTAATATGACTGTCATAAATGAGCATAAATTAAAAATGTAAAAGTGTAGCAAATTCATAGATAAAAATGCAAAAAATTCATGCATCATGAGTGCAACAACTTTTGAAGGAAGCTAGTCAAGAATGGTGATACTGATAACAAGAATCAATACAAGGTGAAGGTCAATGATAGTTGAAAGAACTTGAAACACAATGTTAAGAAACCTTTGGGAAGTGATGGCAGTCTAATGCAACAGTACAATCCCTATTGGTGGTAGTGACCTTGCATGAAAGAGTAAATGGTTGACCTCAGTTGAGACTCAATATACTGCTTATAGATCACATAATGGTGAAAGTACTAAGTTCACTAGGATAGTCCAAACTCTTGCAAATGCCAAAGTTCAGTGCCCACTGAGATTCAAATTACATATGTTGATGAAGTAATGTTAATGAGGGCATGCTATCAACATAGTGATAATGCCACAATGCAGGAATTCACATGAATGAAGTGAGGATTACTATGTTACTAGCAGCCTTCAAAGGGATAATGAAACATATGATGAATTAGGATGTGTATAGGGTTTTACTAGAGCACTTGAAGTTGGTTGTTGAGGTGTGCAATAGTAATGGAGAAGAGAACTTTGGCCAATAATGAGTGGAAGGAAAGATTTCTTGTAACAATACATGTGTATAGGATAAAATTTGGATGGAGGTGCTATAGTATAGAAGGGATGAAGAGACAAGACCAAAAGGGGATAATGGAACATATAGTGAAATAATAGAGGGTACAATGGGATGAGAGTCAAATGCAATAATGGAACATAGAATGGACTAGTAGAGATTAGTGGGATGGTCCAAAAGGGGATCGTAGAATGTAGGATGAACTATTAGAGGTTAATGGGATGGGATTAGGAGGGAATAAAGGAATATAGGGTGAATTAGAGGAAGATAATGGGACAATACCAAGAGGGTATAATGGAAAATATAGAGAAATAAGAGATGGTAATGTGATGGGAATGGAAAGGGTTAATGGAACATAGAATGGACTAGAATAGATTAATGGGATGGGCTAGGATGGGATAAAAAAATATAGCATGAACTATTAGAGGTTAATGGGATGGGATTAGGAGGGAATAAAGGAACATAGGGTGAATTAGGGGAAGATAATGGGACAAGACCAATAGGGGATAATGGAACATATGATGAAATAAGAGAGGGTAATGGGATGGGAATAGAAGGGGTTAATGGAACATAGAATAAACTAGTATAGATTGATGGGATGGGCTAGGATGGGATAACAAAATATAGGGTGAAGAATTAGAGGTTAATGGGATGGTATTAGTAGGGAATAATGGAACATAGGGTGAATTAGGAGGTGTCTAGGGTTTGATTATAGTACATGAAATGGGAACTTGACTTGTGTGTAGTAATAATAGAGAAAAATTATAGGATGAAACACAGATAAAGATGGTATAACACAAAATGTATAAAGGAACATAGGGTGGAACATAAGGGATGATGGAACATAGGGTGAAATAATAAAGGGTACAATAAGATGGGATTAGAAGGGCATAATGAAACCATAGGATGGATTGGTAGATATTAGTGGGATGGGCTAGGAGAGGATCATGGAAAATAGGGTGAACTATTAAATGTTAATGGGATGGGATTAGGAAGGAATAAAGGAACATAAATTAAATTAGGAGAAGATAATGTGACATGATCAAGAGGGGATGATGGAACATAGAATGGACTAGTAGAGATTAATTGGATGAGCTAGGATGGGATGATAAATTTTTTAAGGTAAACTCTACTAGAGATTAATGGGAAGTAATTAGGAGGGAATATTAGACCATAAATTGAATTATGTGGTGTCTAAGGTTTGAATATAGGACATGAAGTGGGAACTTGAGGTGTGTAGTAATAATGTATAAGAGATTTGGTCAATAATGAGAAGGAAAGGTTTCTTGTAACGATATGTGTATAAGATGAAATATGGAGGAAGGTGGTTTAATATATAAGGTGTTAAAGATTGGGATATGTGATTTAAAATGTTAAAACATGCGTGATGATAGGAATGGAAGAATGAGATGGATGTTGAATGGTAAATATAATTGGGATTTCACAAGACCAACCAATATTTGTGTTTCTCATCAAATTTTTAGATTTGTATATGCAAAATTATGAAAACTAGACAACAACATTAATGAATAAATGTTACTTGAGTGAAAGTTGTTTGAGGAGATGCATAGCGAGGTGTGGAGCTTGAATGTCCACCAAGAAACTATTTGACATCCAAAGCATGCTATGAGACAAATATTCAAATAAAATTCAACTATTCAAATGCAATAATAATATATTTAATACTATTTGCATACTTTTAGACTCAACATCAAGAATGAATAAGGGTCTGTAGGAATGGACCACATCTAATGAACACTTTGACCTTGAAATTTCATCATATTGATCTACTAATTTAGTTATTCTTAAATTTCAAAATATAATTTAATAAACAAAATTAAATGAACTTGTTGAATTTTACCTGAGTATCAATGCTGAATGTATTATTAAGCAATTCATTTGTCATATCCATCACCTTTGCAATTGATGTAGGTTGTGTAGTTGCATCCCAAGCACTCTAATAATCATATGTGCAAAAAACACCACAAGCACCACAATTGTGGGCTGGAGCTTGGGGCCTACATGTCTCTTCCACATCAGGCTCTATTATAGGCTTCACACATTGTATAATGGTCTAGGTGAGCGAGCTAATCGACTCCAACGTGTCCACCTCAAAAATTTCCTTAATAATGGAAGGAATGGTGACATGCTCCACCATGGGTTTGGCCAAGGGTCTCGGTGCCAACTATGGATTATGTCGTGCACCCGATCTATCATGCGTGGAGCCCCCACCTCTACCTTGAAAGTATAAGATGTCAAAATAATTTGGAATCTTATTAAGGACAAACCCACAATAGAGTTTCCTCAAAAATTATTGTGGTACCTCATGGTTATTACATGGAGGTTGGTCAAATACCATCCACCAGCACTCCCAAGATTTATTTTTAATTAATTCATGGTGGCACAAATCAATGGGGAACCTCCTACATGCATGAGATAAAGGCGCGGGTTGGTTCTCAGGTCTATAAATAGGGCACACAAATCAGATTTTCTAATTTTTTGTTTTCTCACATCTGCATATGACAAACCACTAGCATTACATTGTCTTAACTCATGCCTCTTATTTGACTAAAATTTTATTTTCTCGCTCATTTCTCCTACATGAGATACACTTGACTTCAATGATTCGATAATCCCTCTTCTATAAGGGTGGGTTTCAACATGCTCAATTAATCTTCCAATTAATTGTTCAATGTCTCTTTTATTGTTTTCAATTTGATTTAGGATATTTTCTTGTGTTCCTTGAGGATTCCTATGAACTAATGGAGGGGTTTGAGGTTGTTATTGTTTAGGAGGCTCTTCATGAGGGGGTGATTGTGAATTCTCAATTTTTGGAGGTGGAGATTCATTCCGTGAGAATTAGAACAAAGTTTTTATTAAAAAAACCTATTTCAATCTACATTCTAAATCAAATTCGAAATAATAACAATAGAAATACATACCTCTTTTCAATATTCAACCTCTTTGACATGTTGGCAGCATCCTCATGAAGAATTGCAAGCTAAGAGTGCAAAAAATGGAAGAGATTTGGTGAGCGTGAGCTGCAGAGATGAAAAAATCCAAGAAAAGCCATGGGTTGAGCAAAAATGACAAAGGAAGGCACATTTTTTATTTTTATTCAACTTTTTCATTTGGTGCATGCCAAATGGTCTTTTTTGGCATTTTTTCTCTATTTGGCTTGAAATTTGTGTCATAGATCCATGTACTTACCATTAATTTAAATTTATTTTCCAATGGGAAGAGAGAAGCTAGCCAACATTCTTGAATAACCAAAACTCATCTTTTTGGTCTCTTGAATTTGTTTAACAATTAGTGGTCTTTGGCCTTATTTTGATTTCATCCACACATTTGACATCAAAGGAAAACTATCTCATCCATGCCCCTTTGATATCAATGACAATATTTCTAATGTACATTATATCAAACCCATAGAAATTTTGGAGGAGGTCTCAAAATTTAGAACCTTGTCCTCATTCAATGAATTGATATTACCCAACTTCATTAAATTCCACTAGGAAGCTTGCAACCAAACCTAGGGTAGGTTCACTGGCAGATGAACTACTATTAGCTTGAGTAGGAGGCATGAAGGAGATAAGGAGGCAAGATGGTTCTCTATCCTCATCTCCCATCTAGTTATAAAAGCATGAGTGGTAAAAAGAGAGAAATTTGATAGGGAACTACACCCAATAATCAAGACAATTTGAGACTTTGAATTCTTTCATCACTTCTTAGCAGTTCTTGAGCCATAGATGTGACTTAGCACTGATAACTTTTTAAACCTTGTTGAATCAAAAGATGGATTTATCTTCCAAAAATACTATATCAGCCATAGAAATGATGGAGGAGGTCTCATAATCTAGATCCTTTCCTCATTAAATGGAAATGGCATTCCCATCTTAAATTGAATTATGCTAGGAAGCTTGTAATTGAACCTAGGGTCTAGGTTCACTGGTAGGTGAATTACTATTAGCTTGACCTGAAGGAGGAGTTGAGGAAAGTTTGAGTTGTTGGAAATGTTACATATATATGTGATTTATCATTGATAAATATATATTATATTTATTCATAGATGCATTCGTAATATAAATATATTATATAACATATATACTCATACAATCCTCCTCATTCTTGTTCCTTGTTTTTTGTTTTTGTCTCCACTAGGCCCTCCTTTTTAGGATTTTTCTACAATCATTCTCTTCACTCTTCCTCTTCCTGATGATGGATTTTTCAATGCAACCTAAAATGTTGATACAAAAAAGATACACAATTTTCCCCAGAAGAACTCTTGCAAATACAACATGGACTATGGAAAAATTATGCCAAATGCATATTTTTTAAATAAATCTTAAAAATTTCATGTTAAAAATATAACTATTTCCATGGACATCACCTTTTTTCTTAACTAGTTATCCAAAATAGAAAAATAATATCTCTACATATAATCCTTTCTCTAGTGTATTATTAATTGTTTCATTTTTTTTTAATGAATTTTAATATTTTTTTGACAAGATTTGTTACCTTCTAATTTGATGCTAACGACCTAGTTTTAGTAAGAATACAATATAAAATATAAACAATAATTAAACAATTAATTTTTTTTTTTCAAAACTACACTTATAGATATACAAAGAGGGGTTTTTATATTTAAAAAAATATATTTACATGAGTAGTAGTTAAAACATCAAGTTTTTCCAATATTGTTTTTGGTAAATTGGCCTCAAGGTAGTGTTACATATGCATTTAGTATGTACTTCTGGTTGGAAATTTTGTGGCCCATATCTAACTTAGCTAGAATAAATCTAGCTATACCATATGTTTTACTAAAATTGAATTTTAACTAGAAATTCTTAAATTCACTTGTGTTGATAAGTTGAACAAAAGTGTGACATAGATTTGTACTTTCACCCCCTAAAAAAAAAAAACATTTTGAGGAAACGTGTTATGATCCTTATGATAGTGTTTTTTATCATCTTATATTTGTAAAGTTTTATACTAGATCTAACATTACACATATAGTGAAAGTATGTCAGTAGATATATATCCAAAACAAGTACAAAAAATATTGGATTATTGTGAAATGTATTTTTAAACACCTATTTGGAACCTCATATTATCTATTTTTTACCAAAGAAAGAGTGGATGAAAATAAATATTTAAGTTTTCAAGGATTCATAGATTTTGATTCAATTAGAGAAGTTTATAATTTAATAATTATCTACGTATTCATTCTTTTTGGAGTGGAAAAAAGCTAGATGAGAAAGAGGTAGGCAATGGTTGCTAAGAAGACATGTGAAATTCCCCCATTTATGGGGCTTCCCAAGCTAATCTAGTCAATTAGAGGGACATAAAATGGCATCCACCAAATAAGGGGTGGCTAAAAATCAACTTTGATGGTGTAGTGAAAGGAAACCTTGGAAGAGTGGGGTGTGGATGCATGATTAAAAATAATGAAGGGTGATCATCATAATATGTGATGTGGGGTTGGGGATAGCAACTAATAATGAGGCAGAATTCCATGTTGCCCTAATAAGTGTACAAAAGAGCCTCAAGTTCATATGACCAAATATCCATTTGGAGGGGGACTCTCAAATTTTAATAAATGTGCTTAGATAATGTATGAAGCTTAAATCACAACCCTCACAATACAAAATCCTTCTTGAATTCAAATTAAACATGAAACTTGTATTCACACACACTGTTACAAAATATCACAACAACCATATTTCTACTTGCAACCAAATCACAAAATTCATTACAAAATATTGCTCAATGTTTACATCAGTCCTCAAGAGACTCAAGGATAGAAACATGGCCCATTTAAATGAAAAAACTACAAAAAATTTACATCAACAACAACAAACAAATCTGCCCATAGAATCTTCAAACCCTTCTCCTATAATAACACATAAAACATTACATTGCCAACCTGTAATCAACAACTTTCAATGGATGCTCACTATTGTAGCTTCATTTCAATGTCTTCAACCTACAATAAACTCTTTGAAAACCCTTCTTGGAGAAATCACTATTTGTTTTCCTTTCCCATGTAATGAAATGAAAACACACTTTCATTTCAATTTAATTTCTTAGAATTTCATGAAGACCCAAAAATGTGACACCCATTCTTCAGAGAAGTACAATGTAGAAAAAATCAATAAATGACATGCTAAATAAAACCAATTAAAGTTATGGCATGATGCACAAAGAAAGTGGAATGCTTATCTCTTTCCCGCTTTTTTATTTTTAAAGAAATTTTCAATCCCTATCCATTTAGGCGTCCACCCCCACATTCCCTATTTTTTAGGGATCTTAAAAATGTGAAATAAAACTGATTTCCATGCTAATCCTAATGCCTCCATTGTGATTTTTCTGATATTATGCTTTTAAAGCACCTTTTCCACCACTACTCTTATCCCAGTTGCACTTAAATCAAGTCCAAAATGTAAATTGAAATTCACCACATACCTTGATATTCAAATGCTCATGGAAATGAAATTTACAAGCCAAAAATATGAAATACCATCACTCCAAAATTGTCACTCCAAAATTAAGCAAAATAGATTGAAATAGTATTACCACTAGGCCAAGGATGCTCCTACATCATAAACCCATGATAAAAAAAATGTTTCATGAGTGCCTCATAAATATTTGTAGATATGATGCTCATTTTGCACCCATCTTGCTGCCTTATTCTCCTGAACCTTATTCCTCACATGTACCTGCAACTTGATGTCTCTTCCCTCTTTCATTCTTACTCTTTCTTCCCTTTTTCACATAATTCATCTCCCACCAACTTACACTATGAAAATATGAAAATTCATGAACATCTACTACTTCTCCTTCAGAAAAATAACAAAACTCATTCATTACCTCTTTCTCTTTTATTGTTGCAATCATTTGTTCATCATCAACCTTGGTTACAACACTATGCCCTTCCTCCTTCATGCCTTCTAAAATACAATTTTCAATTGCAATCACTTCATCCTCTGCATTCTTATCAATGTTAGTGACATAATCAAAAGATTTACCCTTTCCAACCTATAAAAACTATCATTCTTACCAATCTCTTTATCAAATAAATCAATAAATGATGCAAGGGGAAGTTCGCCAGACAAATCAAAATTCTCCTTCTTGCAACCTTCCTTACTTTCAACCATTGTGACTTATTTCACTAATGCATTTTTTGTTGTAATATCATCTTCTACAACACTTTTACCATGTTCAAATAAATCAGATTTAACATCATTCTTACAAAAATCAGATTTTACCTCCTTCTTTCTCCATTGAAACCTTCACTTTACCTTTCTTGTGTGTGATCCACATTACTACAACTTGCATAAACAAATCAAAATATACATTTTCATCCTCCTCTATTAATTTTTTAACTCCATTAACCAAACAATTTCCACCTTTATTACATACCTTTAATTATTCCTTACTCAAGGGCTTCAACTTGTGTTTGATTCCATCCTTCATCAAGGAGTATGTATTCACATACCCATCATGCATCACACACCTGTCAAACTTCCAATGCCTTCCCAATAACAAGTGACAAACATCCATAGACATTATATCACATAAAACTTCATCATGATAATCACCTATCTTGAATTTCACCAAACATTGTTCGCTAACCAAAATCTTCTTTTCATCTTGCAACCAAGCAATCCTATATGGATGCGGGTGCCTTCGTCTTTCCAACTTTAATTTATTTACCATTTCTTCAAAAACTAAATTATCTATGCTTCCGCCATCAATAATAACATTACACACTTTACCTTCACACTTACATCTAGTTTTGAATAAGCTCTTCCTTTGATTTGGTTATTTTCCTTCATTCATCAGGGCTCTTCTTGAAACAAGTGCCTCTTCATCCTCTACCTCTTTCATGTGTGAAGAATCAACATCTTCTCCATTTATGTTTGTTTCTCTATTATGATTTTTAGTCCTTCTTCTTGGTCTTTCCTCTTCCAAACATGCTACCCGATCTTCCTCTTCCTCTAAAATTTTGATCACGGCACTTGTTTGAGCTTTCACATCTTTCATCCTTGATGTCCTTAATGTCTCTAATCTATTGTTCATCCTCCCTTTCCTGCAAACATAAGCTTTATCATTTCACTTGTGTTTATTCTCAAACCTCTTGTTCATCCTTTCTTCTATCTTCAATGCTATTTGATAAGCATCTTCCATTGCCATAACTCTAACTAGTGTCATCTCTTCTTGAATGCTTATTGAATGCTTTGTCTTAGCCCATTTATGTATCTTGCAACATTTTCCTTAAAGTAGCCTCCAAATGTCTAGTCCTTATGAGAATTCTATGGAATTCTTCTATGTATTATTTAACAATCTTGCTTCCTTGCTTCAAACCTTGCATCCTCTTGAGCAAGTCCAATTCATAGTCTATAGGAATAAATTGTATTTTCAATCTCTCCACCATTTTATCCCATTTGATAATTTTATCTTTTCTTCTTCTTCCTCTTTCTAATTGGACCTCTCTCCACCATATTGAGGCATGTCCTTTCAACCTTTTCTTGACAAATCTCACTTTATCTTGAGATCCTCTATCTCTTCAAATTTTAAATACTCTTCCATTTCACTAAGCCAATCTATCAATTCATCTAGATTCAAACTACCATTGAATTTAGGCACTTCTATTTTCAGTCTCTTTCCCATTTTTGTTAAAGCTTTTAGCAGTGGGTCATTTGCAACTGCTGTAATTTCTTCTCTTTGCTTAGTATCTAAACAAGCATTCTCTGTACTTTCATCTTCATCTTCATCATCTTCACTTCTTTGGTCTCTCATTCTTGAAAATCCTCTCCTTATCTCATTTTGAAAATTTTCAACCTACCTTCTCAAGGATCTAAATTCATTATTTCTAACAAAATTATCTACTCTTCCTCTACCACAATGGTCTCCTCTCCAATCCATTTTTTTTCAACACCCACAACACAGTCCTGGTGCAACTGCCTCTCTTTGGCAGTCTGATACACACTCATGATCTTACTGCTCTGATACCACTAATGTATGAATATTAAATCATAACCCTCATAATACAAAATCCTTCTTGAATTCAAATTAAACATGAAACTTTTATTTACACACATTGCTGAAAAATATCACAACAACTAGATTTCTACTTACAACAAAATCACAAACTTCATTACAAAATATTTCCCAATGTTTACACCAGCCCTCAAGGGAAGCAACATGGCTCATTTAAATGCACAAACTACAACAAATTAATATAAAAAAAAAACAAACAAATCTATGCATACAATCTTCAAACCCTTCTCCTATAATAACACATAAAACATTGCATTGCCAACCTACAATCAACAACTTTCAATGGATGCTCACTATTGTGGCTTCATTTCCATGTCTTCAACCTACAATAAACTCTTTGAAAACCATTCCTAGAGAAATCACATTCCCATCTGAGTCTCTCATCCAAAAATGAATAAGGAAAAACTAAAATGCAAAATGAAACCCAATCTTTTGTTTTCCTTGCCCATGTAATGAAATGAAAACACACTTTCATTTCAATTTAATTTCTTAGCATTTAATGAAGACCCAAAAAATGGTATGACCATTCTTTGAAGAAGTACAATGCAACAAAAATCAATAAATGATATGCTAAATAAAACCAATTAAAGTTATGGCATGCTGCACACAAAGAAAGTGGAATTCTTATCTCTTTCTCGCTTTTTTATTTTTAAAGCAATTTTCAATCCCATCCATTTGGCTATCCACCCCCACAGTCCCTGTTTTTTAGGGATCTTAAAAATGTGAAATAAAACTGATTTCCATGCTAATCCCAATGCCTCCATGGTGCTTTTTCAGGTATTGTGCTTTTAAAGCACATTTTTCACCACTGATCTTATTTTGGTTGCACTCAAATCAAGTCAAAAATGTAAATTCAAATTCACCACATACCTTGATATTAAAATGCTCATGAAAATGAAATTTAAAATCCAAAAATATGAAATACCATCACTCCAAAATTTCCACTCCAAAATTAAGAAAAATAAATTGAAACAGGATTACCACTAGACCATGGATGCTCCTACATCATTAGAACTGGATCAACTTTGAATTGGAAACTCAATAAAATAGTGAAATTGGCTTTAGAGAGGTGTAAAGAATACATCATGACACATATATATTGGGAAGAGAATTCATCGGTGGATGAGGTGTCAAAGACAGTCATTGAAGAAAACATGAAGGAATTCATGTTCGATACATTATTATCCTAGAATAAATTTAAAGGGAGTGTGGTGAGGTAAGTGGTCACATCAGAGGTGGTGGATCTACGAAATCAATATGGGAAATCATTCATACAGATGTGGCATGTGATAGAGGATAATTGAAGTATACATTATGATGAAAACAACTCTTAAATATGTCATTGACTCATTGGAAAAATGCAAGGAGAAAATGGACATGCATATTTGCATGGTGGTTGAAAAAATGGCAAATGGTATTTTATGGAAAAATCACTAAGCGATGACTGATGGAAGTATTTAAATCCCAAGTCAAAATTTTTCTACATACCATTTGAATGGTGTCAGGTGACATCTATATGGAAGGTAATGGGAAATATTATGTGAGTATAGACATTTCTTCTATGTTTCTAACCATGGTTCTAGATGCAAGCATGGAGGAGGAAATTGCAGCGAAGATGGTGATAAGACTTGTTTGGTCTCAGTGGTGTGGGGGACTGAAGAACTTCCTTGGTCATTTTGTTCCTAGCCATGACCTATTTTTAGGCGGGTGTGAATTTGGTTGAACTCTGGTGCATCAAAGAATGCCCCACTAGTCCTGTTTGTGGTTTGGGGAAGGAGCATGAATTTGGAAGGAAGGAGGAGCCAAGCGAGACTAGGAATCAATTTCCTCTGGGGTTGCATGGATGGGGTCAAGGCTGAAGAGACTAACTAGATGTTCATGTTAATAGGCTTTGAGTAGGATGAAGGGTATGAAGATATAGTGATTGATTAGGATTGAACTGCATATCTATCAGTAGTTGTGCATCTTAATTTCAGGCTTCTAATTATCTTACATCAAAATTTCAAATTGCTCCCAATTTTTTATAGCAACTTACTTGAAAAGTACCCTACTTATAACTTTCATTTCAGGGCCACATCATCAAATATGATGCAACATCAGCATGCTTTTTGTCAAGGTGTCCAAAACGGCCCAAAAAAAGTGAGACCAATACTTGTGCATTCACAACATGGGTAGTCAAGCACTGATGTGGCATCACATGATTGGTTGCTTTTTAGATCAAAGGAATACATTTTGTTTAATTATGGGTAGTCATCATCAACACTAACAACTTTAAAGTCATAAAAATATTGGACATTATATAAACAACTACTATCACAACTATTTAAACATGCTCAACTACCAAGTCCTCTCCCCTATATGCAATGTGTAATGCCCCGTTGCACAAACCCCAAAGGAAAACTAAAAACACAACAATTTTTTTTTTGAAAACATAGAGAATAAACATTGAATTTACTAAAGCAATTAACATAGACAATGATTACAAGTTAAACACTTAAGTCCCTTGGGGTACATGAGGTGACATTACACAATCTATCCCAAAAAAAAGTTGATAAAAGTAATTACCAATTCTACTAATGTAACCCATTCTTTCACATATCTTCATTTAAACATTTATTAAGGATAAAAAATGTGACAAGAATAAACCATATAGAAACCACACATGTATTCATAATAAATTGTACTTGGAAATATAAAGAACATATTTTCTCAGATATAACATAACATTAACGATATTTACAATTATAGTTCAAGAATGAATTAAATAATGTGATTATACATTACATCAGTTTATAGGTACATCTCATTAAGAAATTAATCAAGATTACATCATAAGTCTTCCCAACACATGGGGAAGTATCAAATCAATACACAATATAATTTAGGTACAAGTATACATCTAGAAACATATAAACTCTAGATCAAGCTGTCTCTGCAAAACTCTGCACTAAAAGGTACAAATGCATGATAGGGAGCCCAATGAGGTTCATAGAACATTCCACCCAACCACCCTCATGCTAGGAGTAAATAAGGAAGGATCCCCAACCAAGACCATCCAAAAAAATATACAAGACTAAACTCCAAAGCATGAAAAGCAAGAGCACACATAAAAGAAACATAACATCAAAAGACCACTTCCAAAGGTTAGCAAAAAAAAAAAAAGGGAATGCTATAGGAGAGTGTCATCGCGTAGTCCTACATGGGTTATCCTGACTACCTTTCTCTAGGTTCCGACCCCATCTATGGTTATCCTGACGGCCTCTCTAGGGGTCGGCCCCATAGGGTGACTCGTGCGGAATGGTTAACCTCTCGTGGAGACAAGGAAATGATCTTGCCAACCACAACCTTCTCAAGCCACCTTTAGTCTGTGAAATCCCTAATAGGTGGATGAGGCATCCACAAATATCTTGTTAATGTTTAACTACCCCCCCCCCCCTAATTAATTAATTTAGGTTATCACTTATTACTCTAACTCTAGCGTGGGCTATCCTGACAGCCCTTTTGTGCCCCGACACCCACATAGAGCCACTCTCCCTAGAAACCAAAACATATCATCAAATTTCAAGGGGTTGTACCAACAAGAAAATTGAACCACAAAATAGAACAACTGCAAGGAAAAACCATCCCGCCAAAAGTCATATAAATCAATTCCCATAAAAAATGGTACAACCCAAATGAAAACTCAAGATCTCAACTATAGTCAAAATAGAGACAAGTATCAAATTAAAAGATCACATAATAAACCACCATTTTCCCATGCCTCTAGAAGTTTTAAAAATAACCTTAACTCCTATAGAAGGTTCAAATAACTTAAGGGTCCCCACATGTTTATAACCCAACTCAAGGAAACCAACAAAGAACTCAAAGAAAATAAAAGAATTAAATAATTAGTCAACATCAAAATTTTGTTTAAGAATGCAAATTTACTATACTCAACAATCACATTTTAAGATAACTCATTACACAATATCCACCATGGAAATTAAACTATGAATTTACTCAATCTATTTCATTTGTTAAAATCACTCGATTTGATTTGATAAAATATTTTCTTTCAATTTGTCCAATAACAACATGAAATCATTGCAAATAACCATCGTAATATTTTTCTGTAATTTTGGACAAGTGTATATACACACACACACACACATATATATATATAATATATATATATATATATATACTATATATATATATATATATATATATATATATATATATATATATATATATATATATATATATATATATATCATATATATATATAAATGCATCATAAATTAATAATAAACCTATATATATATAAATATATACATATATATACATATATAAACATATATAATATATATATATTCAATTAAATAAATAAATATTCAAAAATGAATTTTAATTTATATAAAAATAATTTGAAAACTTATAAATCATTGTGGGGAGGTTGTGAACCTCCCCATATGGGGAGGCCGCGGTCCCCACCCAGGGTTGTGCCCAACAACCCACAGGCTATTATGTGCAACCCTGGGTGGGCTGCATACAACACCCCACCCACTAGCACACAGGTAAAGCATGGGGAGCAGGGGTACAGCGATAGCCGAACCCCCTCCCCCCCAATATTATTTTATATTTTTTTAACATTTTTTTTAATTTACGTAAATACACTACCCGGAAAGCCACACCAACACAATTCAGAATATATAATTTAAAAAAAAAAAGAATTTCCCTATGTTTAATCAGGGTTTTCAACATAATATATTAAATCCTTTACAGGGAATTAAAACCCAGAATAATATATATATATATGTTCATTAATGTAGGGAATGTATATATTTAAAATATATACATATATATAAACCAAATAAGTTTGTGTGATTATAGAGAAGAACATATTTAACCAAATATTTTTCTATCAGAAGATATTTCTAATTTCTACCAAAGGATTTCAATTTACACAATTAATCCAGAGGATTTCAATTCAAACCTATAGAGATTTTCTAAACCCTCTATTATTTTCCTTTTGAATTTTCAATTGTTTTAAAATAATCTTCTACAAGGTTCTCTGATTTCACTATAAAGTTTTCTACAGAGGTAGTAAAATAATCACGACAAAACTTCATACATAGAAGTCGTCAACAAATTTTCTACAAAGAAGCTTTTAACAAACTTTTCTACAAAGAAGATTTGAACAAACTTTTCTATAGAGGGTTTTAACTAATTCACGAAAATTTCCAACAATCTTTCCAATTTAAAAAAAAAAGCTTCTACAAAATAATCATTTCCTCCTGTATAGACAATTTCTCAATTTTTACAAAATTAACAAAATTTGTATAGAATATAATTTGTACAGACAATCTTTTCAAAACAACAGAATAACTAAATAAACAGTAAAGGAACCTATTTTCCTAAAGCTTGAAGAAATGAGGGTTTGAGGAAAGCTTCGCCTTCAAAGATCAATTTCCAAAGCTCTTTCCAAAATCTCCACTTCTAAAAAGATGCAAAATATGAGCTCAAAAATATATTCCTAAAAACCCCTTCTAATTTTTAACCAAAAACCAAAAAAACAATTCTCTAGCCAATTTCCTCCGTGAAATGACTTCTTTCCTTTCACAGTTGTGGCCAATATTCTCTTCGAGAATATTTTTAACAAGAGTTTCGCATTCAATTCCTCTCACTCCCGTAACTATTCTAATTATCTTTTAACCAATTTTTAGCTATTTTCTTTTGATAATAATAAAGAATTTATGCTATTTAATTAATTTAAAAATTCAAAAATTAATATCATTTACTTTATGCAAATTTAAAATTCTAATTCACATAATAGCATCTAATATTTTTATTTAAACTATTCACTCAATCAAGAAAATTTAATCAATTAACTTAACTATTGTAGACATTTAAATTTGACCACTTCTATATGGTCAAAGACGTCTCCTTAACCATCCCTTTGCTCATCTACTTCATCCTCTTTGTCAGTATTAATTAAATCATTCATTTAATTAGTATTTCATGTCCTACATAAGGTTTCCAAAGTATTTAATTTAATAAATACTTTCCCCCTCTTTCCTCTCTAAATTAAATAAATATATCACTTTATTTAATTTAGTCATATTACCTCTTAGAATTTTAAATTTATTTTTAATTCCCCACTTTCTCTCTCATTGTCACATCCTCCAACTTTTGCAAGTTGGTCTCTAATCCTTCTTAACCATTTAACTCTCTTCTAATTAATTTATGGTTAAGATGTGCACACCCCTAATCATCATTAGGGTCACATCCTCCATAATTTCCCACTTGCCTTTAATCTACCATTAATTTGTCTAATCAAGTACTTACGCAACCTTAATCACTTAATTAGGTCAGCCTAATCCCCATGTCATTTATGGAATGTGTCCTAAGTTAACCTTATTAAAGGCTTTCTCCTTTTGGAGAAGGCACTCCATTCCCCATGTGAATTTTTAATTCACATTTAATCCCCCAATGCATTCCAAAGAATTTTAAATTCTTTATCTCATTCCCATGTGGATATTTGAGGAATTTTTAATTCCTCACATGTCTTTTCACCCACATGGGGACAAGGACCTCCTTTATGAGGAGATATTGTCCCAATCCCAAGGTACTATGTAGTACCTCCATGTCATGTACTCTCCTTCCAACTCATATACACATAATCCTTTTCAAGCCACTTCACATGCCACATGTCAATATGTGAGGGCCTGTGAGTTCTCAACTCACCATAGCCCTACATCTTGGCTTTGTTGGTTTAATCCCAACCATCCATTTCTCTATAGAATTGGAATTTCTCTATAAATACCCCCTATTTTCTCTCATTTTATAAAATAGATCATTATGCTAGCCAAACTCTTGCAAAATTTTCTCTTGAGCCATACTTAGCTGAATTCTTGCATTTGCATCCACTTTTACCCATTTTCCATCTATCTCACAATCCACACTTGCATCTTTTTCCATCAAGGGAGCATAAACTACATCAAAGATCGAAGGGACAACCAAAAGGACAACTCAACAAGGTAAAAGGTTCCATTTTGTTTTGTTAAGTTAAGCATTTTCCCAATCTTGAGGTGTAGGGTGTTTATAGTTGTCATTTGCACTCTTTTGTTTGCTACTCATTTTCTAACAAGTATTTTTGCCCTATCACAACTACAATTACCTATAAATAATTATATTAATTAAATAAAATTAATTAATCACACATAAAATAAAGATTAAGTAAATAACAAACATTTACAAACTAAAATAAATAATCCACACTAACCCATACTAAAACAAAGACAAGGTTGAGACAATGACACCATAGGACTCACAATAAGGTGATGAACTTGGGACGAAGACACTTCCTTTTCAACTCCCTTTTCAACATAATACCTGTTGGATTTATGGGACACACTCAAACCTATCAAGCAGGTGGAGTCGGTGTCATGTACCTGCATCTTGCATAGAAACAAATGTCAAGTAGCATGTAGATCTCCATTGCATACATAATATGAAAGGTAATCGTAGGGTAGCAGGGAATTCCAAACGAGTGATGCCACTCCATCATTTCACCAAGACTCACTAGAAAACACATCAAAAACCAAAGCAACATAGAATCACAACATCACCACATATTTTATTAAAGAAAACCATAGCATAGCCAAATAATATATGTAGAAGTTGAAAAACCAACTTCACAGTCCCCAAGAATTACTGCAAGTAATCACCTATCACATGCAACAGATATTCAGAACAAAAAAGAATAGATGTTTTGTAAACCCTCAAAGCCAATTTTTGTAAGCAAAAACCAGAATGATGATTATTGAAAGTAATTAATTGTTTTACAAATAATACAAAAGCCTTGAAAAAGGAAATCAACATAGCCCTAATCTTATCTTGAGCAAAAAGACAACTCAACAAGATAAGGATAAGAATTAACCTAGGAAATAAAATATGCCTAAGTAAACTTATGCTAAAGTGTAATTAAATAATTAATTACACCAACACCCCCCCATAAGCGCAACTTAGGGAGAAGAAAATTATTATGCAAAGATGATTCCCAACAACAAGGCCTAATCAGGTGCTCATTTACAAATGCAATGCAAACTAAATCAAATGGGGTAAAGGAGAAAACCACATGGGAACAAAACTCCTCCCCAAAATAGAATGCAAACTAAGTGATGAAAGATGGAAGACTCCATAAGACCCCCCAAGGACACCATCCATCACAAAGATACATGAGAGAACCCCCCCATAGGAGAGTAAAGAAAAAACCACATAGCCCTTCCAGAAAGAAGTAACTCCAATAAGACTAAAGAAACCGCACCTCTTGAAAGAAGTGAGAGGGAAGAGGCTGAATGAAAGAAATCTTTGAAGGTGAAGTAGGTGTAGCCCAAGATGTCTCAACAGAAGCAAGTGAGACCTCAACCAATGAAGAAGTCAAAGTAGGTGAAGACTCAAGAGTAGCCTCTAGAGATGGATGATCAATAGGATCCTATTGCACTGAAATAGAAGAAGCCACATCAGTAGCCACAACAATAGAAATAGGAGGTGGAGAAGATGGAAGGGAAGGCTCGAGAATAGGATCTGAAGTGAGAACACCAATGTTCAAGAAGTCAGATTTCTCCTCTGAATGATGATGCACACTAGAAGTGTGAGGAACAACTGTAGGAAGAGAAGCACCATTAGTAGCAAAATCAATGAAGGAATACAACCAAGATGAGTGATCCACTATCCCAGTAGCAATAACTATTCTACTCTCCAAGTCTCTGATGATAATTGAATCAAGTGTGAACTCCACAGATCTCCCAGTGCCTCCATGTGTGATCTAATAGATGGAAAGAAGGTTGTTTTTCAAGTGAGGGACACACAAGACATCTTGAAAGGAGTGGTCCCAAAAACTAATAGACCCCTTCCCTGTAACACTCATGTAAGTGTTGTTTCCCATCAAAATGGGAGACATAGTGCAAGGCTCAAAGGAAGTGGACATAGATTGTGAAGATGCCATATGATGAGATGCTCTTGAATCTAGAAGCCATCTCCCTGATCCAATACCTGAAGAAGCAAAAAGAGCATGTCCCTTCATATCTGATGAAGTATGTAAACTAGTTTTGCCCCTATCATGTTGTTCTAAAGAAGAAAAATGAGGAGAAGAATATGATGTAGACATCCTAGAAGGAAAATCAATCTGATGTTTCTGAAGATGTTTCAGCTCATCAATATCCTTCTTGTAGCAATTATGTTCTGCATGTCCTTCCCTCTTGTAATATGCACATGGACCCTTCTCCTTCCTGGATGATTTCCCCTTAGAAGAGGAGGATGAATTTGAGGACTCCTTTTGCTGCTCATGAGGTTTGGAATCCTTTTGTTTCTGTTTCTTGTGTTTTCCTATAGATGCCTTCTGATCTCTAGGCTCTTGTGATGCAATTAGTGCCTATGATGAAGAAGAAGGTTTCACCGTGCCCATGCTAGCTAACTTATCTTTCTCTCGAGTGAGAGATGAAGCAAAGTCATCAAGAGATGGCATAGTGAATCTTGTACCAAGTGCATCCATAGTGGCATAAAAGGTAGAGAAAAAAACTGAATAATCTGGTCCAAGCTTAGAAAGAATAGACAATATCAACTGGGAGTCTTCCTTCTTAACACCACACTATGAAAACTATAATCTAAGAGACTTGAGTTTGGTGAAAAACTCCTGGATGCTGTCAAAATCCCTAGGATTTAAGCCAATAAGCTCTTTCTCTAACTGAAACACTCTCATAGTATCCTACTTCCCCAAAAAAGACTCTAAAGTGGTCTAGATCTCATTGGGTGTAGTACAAGACTCAATATGAAAAAGAAGGTCAGATGAAAGAGACAGACATAATGTACTATAAGCTTCATCACACCTATTAAACTGTTTTCTCTTTTTAGTAGCATTTGTAGGTTCAATTTCTATACCCATGGTTACCCTATACAACCCTTTGTGTTTCAAATGAATCTCTATTTGCTTTTTCCAACCAAAATAGTTGAATGGAGTAAGGGGTGCAATATTATGTAAATCAATGATAGAAAACAACAATATATACTCTCAAATAAAAAAAATGTTTGTTGATCTCAAAAAATAGCCTGATTACACGCTTCCCAAGAAAATGATTAAAAAGGTAAAGACTGAGATCAAACAAGAATATTAGATACCTAGTATTTTTTTTTTAAAATAGGTCTGAGATCTGTGTAGATCACTGAACCAGCTTTCAAACGCCTATTTTTTTCAAAAAACAGAGTCAGGACGCAAAAGTTATGCCTCCTAGAGTGAAAACAACTTCTAGATTTGACAGGGGAAAAAGGCATCAAAAATGAAAAATCAAGAAATCAAACCTCCACCACTACAAAGATCATTGAATAAGCTTTCCAATGATATCTCATTTTCAAAAAAAGGTCTCCGTTTGCCCAAGTTATGTAAAAAAGAAAAAAAGCCATGTAAAAAGGCCTTTGCAGCACTAACAAGGAGCAAAAATTTAGCACCTTCTATCACAACCCTCGGTCGCTCATATTACCACTGCAGGAGCTAAGGCTGGTTGACGAAACTCTTGGTTGGTGATAGGACCCTAGCAAAGGGTTTAAGTCTAGCAGGGGGCTTAGTGTTGGCTCCCAATCCCAATATGACCGCAATTAGAAATAAAGCCTGTGGGGGCTGAGCCTAGCAAGTGGCGCTATGGAGTGGTAGCGGTGGGGGGTGGTGGCACAGCGGTGCAGCGGTGGCCGCTGGGCGGCGATGTGGTGGCAGTGCAGTTCTAAACTGGCCGTGTAACTTTTTTTAAAAAACTTTGATTTTTTAAAACTTTTTTTTTTGTTTGTGATTTTTTAGCCTCGAAATATGTGCCCTGGGGCCGTACAACCTTGGGACTAAATATTTTTTTCCTTTTTTTCAACTTTCACCAAAATTGATGAAACGAAAGGTGTTTCTGAGGTTTTTGGGCACTTTGATCTCGATAGCGATGTCTATTTGGCCTAAAAATGCATACAAAAATTATGTATCCCTAGATCCACAAAAAATTAGCTTGACTTCAAACCCTTGGATAGATGAAAACACAGTGAGAGAATATCTTCAAATCATGAACATGCAACAATAGGTCTGGAGCTCTGATGCCATGTAGAAGTTGAAAAACCAACTTCACAGTCCCCAAGAATCACTTACAAGCAATCACCTATCACATGCAATAGATATTCAGAACAAAAAAGAAGAGATGCTCTGTAAACCCTTAGAGCCAATTTGTGCAAGCAAAAACTAGAATGATGATTATTGAAAGTAATTGTTTTACAAATAATACAAAAGTCTTCAAAAAGGCAATTAGCACAACCCTAATCTTATCTTGAGCAAAAACACAGCTCAACAAGATAAGGATAAGAATTAACCTAGGAAATAAAATATGCCTAAGTAAACTTATGCTAAAGTGTAATTAAATAATTAATTGCACCAAAAATATAATCACCACATAATGTATCATCAAACATCATAAGTAATGTAAAGTGTAACAAACCAACCAAACTATGAATCCACACACAACCAATCCGATGAACTAATCACCATTACAAACCAAGTACAAAAACAAACACAAATGAGTATCTAAGAGTATCAACAACACGACAGGTATTACATCCTGCCCCCTAGAACATGGCTTACTCCTAGATGCATCCTCCCATGTCGCCGAAGTCTCATCATTCGGGTCCCATTGAACCTGCACCTATTTTATATCTCTTCCCCTAAGGGCGAGTCTTCGATGTTGTAGCATGGTCACGGGCTTGAGTGATAACTGCTTGTCCTCAACCTGAAGAGCATTCCAATTAAGTATGTGAGTAACATCTGGATAATATGTCCTAAGAACTGGAACATGAAAAACATCATGAATCCGTGATAGACTGGGCAGCAATGCTAGGCAATAAGCAATGGGGCCAATCCTCTCCAAAACTTCAAATGTTCCTACAAATCGAGGCACAAGCTTGGAACCCTTTCCATAACGGATTGGGCTCTTTCGCAGTCACACTCTCAGAAAGAATCGATCACCAACAGAGAATTGACGGTCAACTCTATGTGCATCAACTTATTTCTTTTGTCTATCTTGAGCTGCCACAAGATGCTCTATGATGTGAGCTACCTGCTATTCCATGTCCTGAAGCATTTTAGGACCTAGGAGAACTTTGTCCTCAAGACGATCCCAACTTAATGGGGTCCTACTGGGATGACCATATAGTGCCTGAAAGGGAGCTATACCAATCGAGCTATGATATCCATTGTTGTAGGAAAAATCCATCAGATGCAAATAATCCTCCCAACGTGACTTTTGATCCATCACATACATACGAAGCATGTCCTCAAGAACCTAATTAACTCTCTTTATCTGACCATCTGTTTCAAGATGGTAAGCAGAACTAAAGTTCAGCTGAGTTCCTAAGGCATGCTGCAATGACGTCCACAATACAAATGTGAACACTAGATCTTTTCGGAAATGATTCTCCATAGAATACCATGCAGACAAACAATATCTTCCATGAAGATTCTAGCTATAGAAAAAGCAGTGTAAGATGATCAGATGGGGGAGAAGTGTGCCACCTTGGTCAATCTATCAACTATGACAATGATAGCATCATGACGTCGAGAAGTCATAGGAAATCCCACAATAAAGACTACATAAATTATGTCCCACTTCCATTCCAGAATGAGATGAGGCTGTAAAAGGCCTACGAGATGCTGGTGTTCTGCCTTGACCCTTTGACATTCCAAACATTTAGCTAGAAAATCTGCAATATCCCTCTTCATGCTAGCCCAAAAGTACAGTGCATGAAGATCTGCATACATCTTCTTAACTCCTGGGTGAGCAGAGTAGGGAGCTCGATGTGCCTAAGTCATAATTAGAGTCTGAAGACCCTCAGCAGAAGGCATGCACATGTGACCCAAATACCTCAAAAGACCATCTAACTCTAGTGAGTACCCTACAAACTTTCCTTCTAAAGCTCTGTCTGATTCAATTTTTGACTTCACTTCCCGATACAAGCTATCTGTAGGAAGTGTTGCGAGGAATTGACTCCTTAAATCCACCTGAAGAGCCACTACAGAAATCTCATGTCTCTACCGACTTAGAGAATCCTTCACTACATTTTCCTTGCCCTGAACATACTTGACCTCAGAGTCATATTCGCAGAGGAATTCCATCCATATCCTTTGCCTAACATTTAGGTTCGACTACATAAAAATGTATTGCAAACTGCAATGATCACTGTGAAGCTCAAACCTATGACCCAATAAGAAGTGTCTCCATCTCACAAGGGCATGAACCACTGTGGCTAACTCCAAGTCATGTGTGGGGTAATTTAGCCCATGATCCTTGAGCTTATAGGATTCATATGCAATTACACGTCCTTGCATCAAGACGGCTCCTAAGCCCTCTAAGGAGGCATCAGTGCACACCACAAAATCCCCAGTAGGATAAGGAACCACTAGTATGGGTACACTAGTCAACCTGTCCTTAAGAGTCTCAAATGTTGATTGACACTGATTTGACCAAATGTACTTCTTCCATTTTCTTTGAACAAAAGTGATGGGATATGCAATCCTTGAAAATCCCTGTACAAACCACTGATAATAGCCCGCTAACCCCATAAAACTATGAATCTCTAAGACATTCTTGGGTGTTGGCCAATCAAAAATAGCCTAGATATTTTATGGATCCACTGTGATACCTACACTTGAGATAACGTGCCCAAGTATTTCACTTTAGTTTTGTAGAACTCACACTTAGCCAAATTAGCAAACAACTGATTGTCCCTTAAGAATTGTAATACCTACCTTAGATGTTCCTCGTGCTCCTCCATTGATTTAGAGTAAACTAGGATGTCATTGAAAAACACAAATACACACCTATCCAAATAGGTTTGGAAGACTCCATTCATCAGGCTCATAAAAATTGATGGTGCATTTGTTAACCCAGACGACATAAAAGTGAATTCATAATGCCCGTAACGAGTGCAAAATGTAGTTTTATGAATATCAGCTTTGGCTATTCGCAATTGATGATAACCAAAATTAAGATCAATATTGGAGAAAACCTGAGCTCCTTTTATCTAATCAAACAAGTCATCAATTCTCGGAAAAGGATACTGATTCTTGATCATCACTTTGTTGAGCTGCCTGTAATCAATACATAATTGGAGTGAACCATCCTTATTTTTCACAAATATAACCGATGCTCCCCAAGGAGAAACACTAGGAAGGATGAATCCTTTTTCTAAAAGTTCCTCCAGCTGCAAATGGAGCTCCTGTAATTCCTATGTTGTCATCCGGTATGGAGCACGAGATATATGCTCAACTCCAAGGACAAGGTCGATTCTGAAGTCGATGTCACACTTTGGTGGCATCCCTGGAATTTCACTTGGAAAAGCATCAGAATATTCCTTAAGAAGTGGGTAGTCATCCAATGAGATCCCTTGACTCTCTTCTGAGTCAAAATCATTAATAGACACTACAAATAGCTGACACCCTTGTTTGAAGCACCTTTTTAATTGCATAGCTAAGATCAAATGTAGTGAGATAGGTCTCTGAATGTCAATGATCTCAACCTCATTACCCGCATCGCCAACACAACGCATAGCCTTATGCTAACAATCAATTATGGCATGGTGGGCACTCAACCAATCCATACCTAGAACCACATCATATGAACCAAGAGGTAGGATTCGAAGATCCACCGTAATAATGAGTGACCCAATTTGCAAATTACAACCCTAAAATAGTGACTCAATCACTACCTTTGTCCCAAAGGCCAATTCAACCTGCCACTTAAAGGATTTCCTTGCTGGCACCAGTCTACAATGCTCTACTACTGAAGGAGAAATGAATGAATTTGATGCTCTAGAATCAAAGAGAATGGAAATGCTAGTGCCATACAATGTACCTGATGTCTCAACTCTAGTGCCCTAATGTTTAGCTTGGCGATTGTCCACTGCCGCAAATACCTGATGTGCTCTACCTGCATTGCCCACTGTCAGCTCAGAAGTAGCTAGTCTCTGACTAAAACCTGTAGTGCTCCTCTGTGGACACTGTCTAGAAATATGTTCCTGTTGCCCACAAGAGAAACAACCTGTGCCTTGTCCAAAACCTCTAACACTAGATGATGCACTCAACTACTGGAAACTACCTCGAGAAGGTGCCGACTGTGTGCTTTGTGCAGATTGCTCAAAACGATCCTGTCTAATTTGTTGCAGCTTCGGTTCTTCCTGCTATGAGTTCTATCTCCCTGCTGAGACTGTGATTTGTTTTGTTTGGGTTGTGACTGCTGCTACTGCTGTGAACCACCCTTAGAGGGTGCCCAAAAATTCCTAGAAGAGCCTCTAGCTTGAGGTTGTCCACCTCTAGAACCAAAACCTGATGTTGGGGCACTGCCGATCTAAACTCCTGTGTGACCTCCCAATTCCATTGCCAAATTTTCTTCTACCAGACAAGCCTTCTCAACAGCTACTTCCATTGTATTTGGCTTGAAGACTCTAACTCCATCACTGATTTAGGAATTTAAGCCCTAGAAAAAATGTTGCACAGGCATTTCCTCATCATTACCAATCCCTGCATACTGCTTGAGCTCGTAAAAATGATGCTCGTATTGCTCCACAGACATTTCCATCTATATTAACTTGTGGAATTCATCTGCTCTACGCTGCCTCTAGTGATCAAAAAGGAAATGGGCCTTGAATCTCTCCATAAAAAATTCCCAAGTCACCATGATGATGTTAATATGTAATTTTTGTTCTTGCAGCCACCACAAAGTGGACGCAAAGCCTCTGAGGTGCATGATGGCGCACCTAGCCCTTGTATTATTTCCATAGGGATGCATAGCAAAGCATCTATCCAGATCAATCAGCCAAGTCTCTGCCTCAAGACCCCCACCAGAACCATCAAATGTGGGAGGTTATGCTCTTAACAGGTCTCTCATGTGACTCGCCACTACTGCATCCTATTCATCTGTTATTTCCCCACATCTAGGAGATCTCTCCCTTTCCCTCTCCAACCTCTATTCTTCCACTTGCCTAGGGCCTAAACAAACCAGTATCTCCTCCAGTAAATGCTGCAACTGACCATCTAAACCTAGATGTACCAGATTCTGACCACCACTTGTCGGATTGCTTTGGGAAATCTGTAGTTCCTCACACTCTGAATCATGGGAGCTTCCAAGTGATGGACTTTGGTGGTCGGCCCCATGAACACCACCTTGGCCTCTTCCTTAGCAACAACCTCTACCCCGAGGCATGATCTTGCACATGAATTGGGGGTATATGTGAGATCAAGAGTTAACACAAAGGTTTCCTAACAGACTCAAACTACCTAGAGTACCCAACATTAGCAAACCTAGCTCTGATACCAAGTTGTAATTCCCCATCGTGCAAACCCAAAAGGACAACTAAAACCACAACAATTTTTTTTTTGAAAACATAGAGAATAAACACTAAAATTAGTAAAGCAATTAACATAGCTAATGATTACAAGTTAAACACTTAAGTCCCTTGGGGTACACATAAGGTGACATTACACAATCTATCCCAAAACAAGGTTGATAAAAGTAATTACCAATTCTACTAACATAACCCATTCTTTCACATATCTTCATTTAAACATTTATTAAGGATAAACAATGTGACAAGAATAAACCATATAGAAACCATACATGTATTCATAATAAATTTTATTTGGAAATATAAAGAACATATTTTCTCAGATATAACATAACATTAACGATATTTACAATTATAGTTCAAGAATGAATTACATAATGTGATTATACATTACATCAATCTACATGTACATCTCATTGAGAAATTACTCAAGATTACATCACAAGTCTTCCCAACACATGGGAAAGTATCAAATCAATACACAATATAATTGAAGTACAAGTATACATCTAGAAACATATAAACTCTGGATCAAGCTATCTCTGCAAAACTCTACATTGAAAGGTAGAACTGCATGATAGGGAACCCAACAGGGTGCATAGCACATTCCACCCAACCACCCCCATGCTAGGAGTAAATAAGGAAGGATCCCTGACCAAGAACATCCAAACAAATACACATGACTAAACTCCAAAGCATGAAAAACAAGAGCACACATAAAGGAAACATAAAATCAAAAGACCACTTCTAGAGGTTAGCAACAAATAACAATTCAAGGGAATGATAGAGGAGAGTGTCATCGCATAGTCCTACATGGGTTATCTTGACTTCCTTTCTCTAGGAGTCATACCCCATCAATGGTTATCCTAACAACCTCTCTAGGCACCGACCCCATAGGGTGACTCGTGCAGAAACTTTAACCTCTCGTGGAGACGAGGCAATGATCTTGCCAACCACAACCTTCTCAACCCACCTTTAGTCTACACAAGCCCTAATAGGAGGACGAGGCATCCACAAATATCTTGTTAATGTTTAACTACCCACCCCCTAATTAATTAATTTAGGTTAACACTTATTACTCTAACTCTAGCGTGGGTTATCCTAACATCCCTTTTGTGCGTCGACGCCCACATAGAGCCACTCTCCCTAGAAACCCAAAAAATATCATCAAATTCCAAGGGGTTGTACCAAAAAGAACATTGAACCACAAATAGAACAACTGGGAGGAAAAACCATCCTGCAAAAATTCATATAAATCAACTCCCATAACAAAATGTACAACCCAAATGAAAACTCAATATCTTAACTATAGTCAAAATAGAGATAAGTACCAAATTAAAAGATCACATAATAAACCACCATTTTCCCATGCCTCTGGAAGTTTTAAACAATAACCTTAACTCCTATACAAGGGTCAACTAACTTAAGGGTCCCCACATGTTTATAACCCAACTCAAGGAAACCAACAAAAAACTCAAAGAAAATCAAAGAATTAAATAATTATTCAACATCAAGATTTTGTTTAAGAATGCAAATTTACTATACTTAAAAATAACATTATAACTCATTGCACGATATCCACCATGGAAATTAAACTATCAGTTTACTCAATCTATTTCATTTGTTAAAATCACTCGATTTGGTTTGATGAAATATTTTCTTTCAATTTGTCTAATAACAACATGAAATCATTGCAAATAACCATTGTATTATTTTTCTATAATTTTGGACAAGTGTATATATATACATATACCTATATATACATATATACATACACACACACACACACACACACACACACACACACACACACATATATATAAACATTATAATACCCCTCATGTTGTTGATACTCTTATGTGCAGATTTTGTACTTGGTTTGTGTGGGTGATCAGTTCACCGTTTTGGTTGTGTGTGGATTCATAGTTTGGTTGGTTTGCTGCACTTGATATTACATGTGATGTTTGATGATACATTTCATGGTGATTATGTTATATGGTTGTGTTATGGTTTTCTTTAATAATATATATGGTGATGTTGTGATTCTATCCCGCTATGGTTTATGATGTGTTTGCTAGTGAGTCTTGGTGAAAGGACAGAGTGGCATCACTTGCTTGCAAGTGCCCTACTACCCCGTGATTACTTTTCACAGTATGTTTGCAATGGAAATTTACATGCTACTTGACATTTGTTTATATGCAGGATGTAGGTACTAGATACCAACTCCACCTTCTTGATAGGTTTGAACGTGTCCCATAAACCCAATAGGTATGATGTTGAAAAGGGAGTTGATAAGAAAGTGTACCCGTCCCAAGTTCGTCACCTTGTTGTGAGTTTTACGGTGTTGTGGTCTTGACCTTGTTTTTTTATTTTTCTATTGATTGTTATTGATTATTTACTTATTTGTGAATAGTTGTTATTTAATTAATCTTTATTTTATGTGTGATTAATTAATGTTATTTAGTTGATATAATTATTTGTAGAGGATTATAGTTAAGATAATTAATTAAATTTTCTTGATTGAGTGGATAGTTTAAAGAAAAATAATAGATGTTATAATGTGAATTAGAATGTTAAATTTGCTTAAGATAGTGGTATTGATTTTGAATTTTTAAATTAATTAAATAGCTTATTATGCTTTATTATTATTAAAAGAAAAATAATTTTTAAAAAATAGTTAATTTATATTAGAGGAATTACAGGAGTGAGTGGGAATTTAATAAAAATTTTGTTTTAAAATATTCTCAGAGAGAATATTGGCATGCTATGAATGGTAGGAAGTTTCTTCATGGAAAGAAATTGGCTATAGAATGTTTTTGGGGTTTTGGGGGGATTTTCTGGTTAAAATTGGAGGAGGCTTTCAATATATAGTTTTGGGGTTCATATTTTGCTTCTGGCTGGAGGTGAAGTTTCTAGAAAGGATTTAGAAGTTGAAATTCCAGAGGTGAAGCTTTGCTCCATCCCTCATTCCTTCAAGCTTCAGGAAAACAGGTTCTTTTACTATTTGTTTAATTGTTTTCCTGTTTTGAAAAGATTGCCTGAAATTATCTGTGTATGAGGAAATTGCCATGAATTAGTTGTAACCCTCTGTAGAAAAATTTGTTAAAAGTTCCTCTGTAGAAAAACTTTGTTCTCGGCTGTTGAAGTTTTTTCGTTATTATTTTGTTGCCTTTGTAGAAATTTCTTTTATAGTAAAATCAGAGAGCATCATCAAATAAAATCACTATTAAACAATAGGAAAACTACAAAAGGAAAATAGTAGAAAACCTCTATAGGTTGCAACTGGAATCCTCTATCAAAATTGTAAAAATGAAACCTTGGTGAAATTTGTTAAATATTTCCTATAGATGATTATCATGTTTTTTATTTTCCAAATTAATTCTATTTATTTGGAAAATTTTAAAAAAATCTCTTAGGTAATTTAAAAAAAAAAATCTTCCTATAGAAAGTGTTATGAAAATTTTCTACCCAGTTAAAACATTTGAGTTGATTATTATATATATATATATTTTATATATATATATATATATATATATATATTTGAATACATACATATACATATACAAAATATATATATACTTTTGTGTATACCCATTGAAATCATTTTGGAGAAATTTTATTGTATTTCGAGAAAACCTGTCTGTAAATTTTTGTACGCGAATTCATTGAAATCACAGTTTTTTTTGAAATAAAAATTTAATAAAAATTAAAGGGAGGTGATGGGAGTGGGTGCTACCCCCACAGCCATTCCCCCCTCATGGGAGGCAACAGTGAGGGTAGCGTCAACACTTGCAACATAGTCAGCCCTCACTGTGCAATTCGGCTGTGTATAGCCACCACCCATTTCTTTTATGTCTCCATAAAAATCGTATTTCTTTTAAGATTTAATTTTAATTTATTTTATTTTTAAATATATATATGTTGTATTTATATATATATATTTATAAATTGTAGGGAATTAATAATTGTAAATTTGTTATTGATAATTAAATAATTAAATAAATAATTAAGTATAAATATTTAAATGATTATTTAATTATGATGAATGCGAAAAGTACAAGGATTGGGAATTTAATTTACAATGAAATATTTTAAATAGAGAAATAGATGTTTACTATAATGTGTTATCATGAAATTAGAGATAAACAAATTGTTTTACATTTCTTATTATTTGATGATTGGTGAGTCAATTGTTGTTTTCACTTAATTGGATTATGGTCATGTGGAAAATCTTTAAGTTAGTTATCCTTCTATAGGAGCTTAAGTTGTTTAAAACCTCTAGAGGCATGGGAATATGGTGGTTTATTATGTGACCTTTTAATTTGATACTTGTCTCTATTTTTGACTTTAGTTGTGACTTTGAGTTAATTTATTTGGGTTGTACTTGATTTTATGGGAGTTGAATTTTATGACTTTTGGTGAGATGGTTTTGCCTCGCGATTGTTCTATTTTGTTTTTTAGTGTACTTGTGGGTACAACCCCTTGGAATTTGTTGTTGTGATTTGGGTTTCTAGGGAGAGTGGCTCTATGTGGGCGTCAGCGCACAAAGGGGCTGTCAGGATAACCCACGTTAGAGTTTGAGTAATAAGTGTGTTGTGCAGTTTTCGCACACATGCCCCACTGAAAGTATGGACCCTCTCTTGCTCTAATTTTTGATGCTCTGGCCCTTTTGTTTTGAGGATTTGGTTGCTTTGGCATGCACTTGAATGATTATCTTGCTTGTGCAAATGTCCCTTTTGAAGAAATATTTTGAAAATCCTAAGTCTATGAGGTAATTCTGGGTTTTTCTTTGTTTTCAAAAAAATTCCCTTTGGTCAGAATTCCCCGAACGCCTTAGAAACCTGATGAGACCAGTTTTGCATTGTTTCCGGAGATTTCGATCCTTCGCGAAATTCTGTGGTGACCATATTTTTCTGAAATTCCGCCAGGCCCTATGATCCCCGAACTTGTTGTCCTACAAATTCTATAGCTTATGTTTGTTGATCTCTTAGGGGAATCTGTGTTGAACATCTATGTCATTTGTCTTGCTTTGGATATGGGAAAGCTCAACCTCTAAGTGTTGCATGTGAGTTTGGTGTTTGAGCTCTAGGATAGTTGACTTTGATTGTGTTTTCCCGGTGTCTTTGCATTTACTTGAGGTTTGGATATCATGCCAGTCACTACCCTTTTGAATCATTCTTCTTCCATGGGTTTTGGTCCCGGGTCTCTTGCATTTGATAGAATTGATATTTTGGATAGATTTGAGCTATTGATTTTCATTTGCACCCGATGACAACTTTGCTTTAAGGGTTTCAGAGGAATTTATCTGGGTTGGTTGAACATGAATGAAGAGTGGGGGTCAATTCTATGTGTTCATGGCAAAACCTTAGGGTTTTGAATTTGGAGCCACCGCTAACACCAATTGAATTGCCCTTGGGTGAATTCTGTCTCAGGGTCCATCAATGAATGATTTGAGACAAGTAGCATTTGAGCCCAGATCCTCAAATTTGTGATCTTTCGATCAATTTGAGTGAAGTCATGTGAGAATGTCAACATTTGGGTTTTCATTCAGTTTTGGGATTTTCCTTCGCTGGCGAATTTCCCCGATTTTCCTTGTCCTCTGCGTTTTCCTGAAATATACAGTTATTCAGAGTTTCGCTTGCTTCGTGAATTTCTGCTCCCTCCGGATTTTCCCAAAATTTCCACTATCTCTTCATTTTCTAAAATTTGTAGACTATTGCTATTTTTGTGGATTTCCATCCTGGGCGGAATTCTCTGAAACTTTGTTGAAAATGAAGGATTGTGAGATAGCATGAATTATTGGCTACTGATTGTGCATCATGTGATTAATCTGAGTAATATTAAGATCTTTCATGATGTTTCTTATCTGATTGTGATTGATTAGATGATCATTGTTTGATTTTGTGCTTATTTCACCAAAATTTGCTTGGCTTGGATTTTCCTAAAATTCCTTTCTGGCTTGAATTCCACAAAGGGGTGAAAATCCTAAACTGTGAAGAAATTATGCTTTAATGATATTTCAGGGGGATTTTGATCTTTGTTTGGATTTATTTGAATGATGAACATATTATTGGTGATGGGCTAATTCTGGTCCTCATGTTACAATGGATATTAGTGATGGTGGTTTTTGCTGACTGCAGGCTGAGTTTAACAAGGTCATCAAGGAAGTTTTGGAGGAGATTAATTCGATTGATGGATGGTTTAAAGTATTTATTAATTCACTTATGGCCGACCTAGAGGGGATTTTTCTTAAGATTCCAGATAAATTGGATCGAGATAAGGACGAAGGGGCCAGTTAATGATCGATTGCATTGGGAGTTGTGCTTCCTATTTATTTGGGGCCTTTTCTACCTGGCCTTTTCCATCCTTCACATGCATTGGATCGAGTTGCATTGTAAATCCCAGGTTGACTTGGATGAGTTCATGCATTTAATGCGTATTTTATCCTATTTTGAATTCCTCTTGGCTGACCTATTTTATGGCCATTTATTATTGTAAAATCTAAATTAGGCCGACATATCTTGGGGGTTTTTATAAATATGGCATTTTTCCTCATTTGTGAAGGTACTAGTAGAAGTCACTCGAGATAGTTCTTGGCTTAGGAGAAATTAGGGTAGTAAAGTAAGAATTAGGGTTAGAAGTTAGTCGATTTTGGAGAAAATGTTGTAACACAGAACATTAGAATTGTTGCTAATATTGGGTGATTAATGCAATTGAAGACATTGTGATTTCTGGTGATCTCTTTGTGTTGACTTATCTTCCATGGTCCTTGTTGCTCCATCTTTTGAAATTGCTCAAGGTTATTTGATGTATGTTAGATTTAGATTTAGATCTGATTTAATAAGTGTTTATGGTTTGATGCTTGAAGTGTTTGCAGCAATCCCTAGTCCACACTTTTTGCAGCTAGTTGATTGTTAGTTGTTTTGCAAAGTTAGCCTAGACCTTACATTTATTGTGCTTAGTTCAATTGTGGAAGTTTATTCATTTTGATTGCAATAAGGTTATTTTGAATGAATGTTCATGATCTAAAAATATTTAATGCCTTAGAAGATTGCACTGTTTTTGTAAGATTGCAGATTCATCTGGGTCAAGCAGGGATTAGTTTATGAGGGGTTGGTCCATTTCAAGTATTTCATCATTTGAATTGTTAATCTTAGGAGTAGCATTAATCTTAGTGATCTCTCTGAAACCCTTATCTTTTGTCATTTGTGTATCATTCCAGTTAGATTTAGGATTGAAGTATCATTACATTGCCAGATCTGATAAATTAAAGATTCAGTCTTTGCTTGTAGTAAGGTCCCTTTGTGATTACCAACATTTTCACATTTATCACTGAGTTGTTTATCCATTGTCAAGACCTGAAATTAGAGACCTTGGGATTATCTCTTGAGGCTTACTGATAGATATTTACCTTTCAAGAGAGATAAGATGTTATATTATGTTTGAGTTGTTGCTATGCAGAAAACATCATCAATAGATTGGCGCTAGAAGGAGGGCCTGAATAAGCAAGCTGGATCAATTTTTGTATGCCATTTCTCATGATAGGTTGAGAAGAAGAACCAGATCTACACGAGAAGAAGAGGAATTTCAAGAGTTGCAAACTCCTATTAGGTCAAGAAGGACCAATAGAAGGGGAGAATCATCATTCACCCAACCCCTTCCATCATCTCCATCAAGTCCATCTTCATCTGATTCTGAAGCCATCCCATTCAGCAGCTTCAACAAGTCCTAAATTACCCTTTACCACCTCCACAACCACCAATGGCTTTTCTGGCTAACAATCCATCCCCCTTATCTTTCAACCATTACAATCCTGTGCCTAAATTTTTTGATCTTTTCTGCTCTAAGTTTCACATTAATGATCCCAAAAGGATTGCAGAAGAGCATATTAGGATTTTTAAAACTACCCTTAAGGATAGGGGAATCAATCATGAGGATGTTGTCTCTGAAAATATTTAATGCCTTAGAAGATTGCACTATTTTTGTAAGATTGCAAATTCATCTGGGTCAAGAAGGGATTAGTTTATGAGGGGTTGGTCCATTTCAAGTATTTCATCATTTGCATTGTTAATCTTAGGAGTAACATTAATCTTAGTGATCTCTCTAAAACCCTTATCTTTTTTCATTTCTTTATCATTCCAATTAGATTTAGGATTGAAGTATCATTACATTGCCAGATCTGATAAATTAAAGATTCATTCTTTGCTTGTAGTAAGGTTCCTTTGTTATTGCCAACATTTTCACATTTATCATTGAGTTGTTTATGCATTGTCAAGACCTGACATTAGAGACCTTGGGGTTATCTCTTGAGGCTTACTGATAGAGATTTACCTTTCAAGAGAGATAGGATGTTATATTCTATTTGAGTTGTTGCTATGCAAAAAAAAACCATCAACAAAGTGCTAACCTAATTGATTAATTAGGGGTTGGGTAGTTAAACATTAACAAGATAATTGTGGATACCTTGTCCAACTGTTAGTGCTCTTGGAGACTAAAGGTGGGACAAGAAGGCCGTGGTTGACAAGATCGTTGCCTCATCTCCATGAGAGGTTGACGGTTCCACAAAAGTCACCCTATGGGGTCGTCACCTAAAGAGGCTATTATGATAACCATAGATGGGGGCCGACGCCTAGAGATAGGTAGTCATGATAAACCATGTAAGACTATACGATGACACTCTCCTCTAGCTTACACTTGAGTTGTTTTGTTGCTAACCTCTGGGAGTGGTCTTTTGATATTATGTTTCCCTTTATGTGTTTTTTAGCTTTTTATGCTTGGAGTTTAGTCTTGTATATTTGTTTAGATGTTCTTGGTCGGGGACCCTTTCTTATCTACTCCTAGCATGGGGGTGGTCGGGTGGAATGTGCTATGTACCCCTTTGGGTTCAGTATCTTGCAGTTGTACTTTTCAGTATAGAGTTTTGTAGAGATAGCTTGATCCAGAGTTTATATGTTTCCAGATGTATACTTGTACTTCTGTTATACTTTGTATATTGATATGTTACTCTCCCATGTATTGGGTAGACATATGATGTAATTTTGAGTAATTTCTCAATGAGATGTACTTGTAATTTGATGTAATATATAATGACAATTATGTAATTCATGTTTTATCCATAATTGTGAATATCATTAAGATTGTGTTATATATGAGATAATATGTTCTTTATATTTCCAAGTATAATCTATTATGAATGCATGTATGGTTTTCAATATGATTTATTCTTGTCTTATTGTTTAGTTTTAATAAATGTTTAAAAGAAGACATGTGAATGATTGGGTTATGTTAGTAGAATTGATAATTATTTTTATCAACTTGTTATGGGATAGATTACGTAATGTCACCTCATGTACCCCAAGGGACTTAGGTGTTTTACTAGTAACCATTAGCTATGTTAGTTATATTAGTAAACTTAGTGTTTATTCTTAATGTTTTCAAAAAAAAAAATTGTTGCATTTTTTGTTGTCCTTTGGGGTTTGTGTGATGGGGCATTACAGCTTGGTATCAGAGCTAGGTTTGAAAACACTTGGTACTATGGGTAGTTTGAGTCCATTAGGTAACCTTTGCGTTAACTCTTGATCTCACATAACCCCAATTGTTGTGCAGGATCATTCCTTGGGGTAGAGGTCGTGCTTGAGGAAGAGGCTAAGAAAGTGGTTGTGGGACCAACTGTCAAATTCCATCACCTCCGAGTTCCCACGGTTCTAAGCGTGAGGAACTACAAAGTTCCCAAAGCAATCTGACAGGTGGTGGTCAGAATCCAGAAAAACCTAGTTTAGATGCTCAGTTGCAACATTTACTAGAGGAGATACTAGGTCGTTTAGGCCCTAGGTATGAGGAAGAATAGAGGTTGGAAAGGGAAAGGGAGAGATCTCCTAGACGTGGGGAAACCACAGCTGAACAAGATGCAGTAGTGGCGGGTCACATGAGAGACTTGTTGAGAGCACGACCTCCCACATTTGATGGTTCTGGTGGGGGTCTTGAGGCAGAGACTTGGTTTATCGATATGGATAGATGCTTTGCTATGCATACCTATGGTAGCAATACTAGGGCTAGGTGTGCCATCATGCACCTTAGAGGCTTTGCATCCACTTGGTGGCGGCTGGAAAAACAAAAATTACATATTGACATCAGTATGGTGACTTGGGAATTATTTATGGAGAGATTCATGGCCCGTTTTCTTTCTGATCACTAGAGATAGTGTAGAGCAGATGAATTCCATGAGCTAAGATAGATGGAAATGTTTGTGGAGCAATACGAGCATCATTTTTACAAGCTCAAACAGTATGCAAGGATTGGAAATGATGAGGCAATGCTTGTGCAACATTTTTTCAGGGGCTTAAATGCCTAAATCAATGGTGGAGTTAGGGCCTTCAAGCCGAAGACAATGGAGGTAGTTGTTGAGAAGGCTCACCTTGTAGAAGAAAATCTGGCTATGGCATTAGGAGGTCACATAGGAGTTCAGATCGGCAGTGCCCTAGTATCAGGTTTTGGTTATAGAGGTGGACAACCTCAAGCTACAAGGTCTTCCAAGAATTTTTGGGCACCCTCAAAGGGTGGTCCATAGAAGCAGTAGTAAGCACAACCCAAACAGAACAAATCAAAATCTTAGCAGGGAGACAAATCTCATAGCAGGAAGAACTGAAGCTGGCAGTGTATTAGACAAGATCATTTTGAGTAGCCTACTTAGAGCGCATAGTCGACACCATCTCGAAGCAGTTTCCAGCAGTCAAGTGCACCATCTAGTTTTAGAGGGTTTGGAAAAGGCACAGGTTGTTTCTCTTGTGGGAAACGGGGACATATTGCCAGACAGTGTCCACAAGGAGCACTACAGGTTTTAGTTAGAGACTAGCTACTTCTGAGCCCACAATGGGTGATGCAGGTAGAGCACATTGGGTATTTGCGATAGTGGACAATTGCCAAGCTGAAAATTAGGGCACTGTAGTTGAGACATTAGGTGTGTTATATGGTACTAGCATTTCTATTCTCTTTTATTCTAGAGCATCATATTCATTCATTTCTCCTTTAGTAGTAGAACGCTATAGACTGGTGGCAACAAGGCAAGGCGTTAAGTGGCAGGTCAAATTTTCCTTTGTGGAAAAGGTAGCAATTGAGTCACTAGTTCAGGGTTGTAACTTGCAAATTGGATCATTCATGACTATGATGGATCTTCAAATCCTACCTCTTGGTTCATATGATGTGGTTCTAGGTATGGATTGGTTGACTGCCCACTGTTCCATAATTGATTGTCGGTGTAAGGTTGTGTGTTGTGTTGAAGATGCAGGTAATGAGGTTGAGATCATTGGCATTCAGAGACCTATCTCACTGCATTTGATCTCAGCTATGCAATTAAAAAAGTGCTTCAGACAGGGTTGTCAGCTATTTGCAGTGTCTGTTAACGATTTGGGCTCAGACGAGAGTCAAGGGATTTCATTGGATGATTACCCCCTTCTTAAGGAATATTCTGATGTTTTTCCAAGTGAAATACTAGGGATGCCACCAAAGTGTGACATTGACTTCATAATCGATCTTGTTCCTAAAGTTGAGCCTATATCTTGGGCTCCTTACCGGATGACAACATAGGAATTGGAGGAGATTCGTTTGTAGATAGAGGAGCTTTTAGAGAAAGGATTCATCCATCCTAGTGTTTCCCCTTGGGGAACACTAGTTATATTTGTGAAAAAGGGAGGTTCACTCTGATTATGTATTGATATAAATAGGCAGCTCAACAAAGTGACGATCAAGAATTGGTATCCTTTGCTGAGAATTGATGATTTATTTGATCAGATAAAAGGAGCTCAGGTTTTCACTAAGATTGATCTTAAGTCTGGTTATCATCAATTACGAATAGACAAAGATGATATTCATAAAACTACATTCTGTACTCATTACGGGCATTATGAATTCACTGTTATGTTGTTTGGGTTAGCAAATGCACCATCAGTTTTTATGACCCTAATGAATGGATTCTTCCAAACCTACTTGGATAGGTTTGTAATTTTGTTTCTTGATGACATGCTGGTGTACTCTAAATCAATGGAGGAGCATGAGGAACATTTGAGACATGTATTACAATGTTTGAGGGACAACCAGCTATTTTCCAATTTGGCTAAGTGTGAGTTCTACAAAACATAAGTGAAATATTTGGGGCACATCATCTTAGGTGCAGGTATCACAGTGGATCCATCAAAGATCTAGGCTATTATTGATTGGCCAGTACCCAAGAATGTTCTAGAGATTCACAATTTTATGGGCTTAGCGGGTTATTATCGACGGTTTGTATAGGGTTTTTCTAGGATTGCATATCCATTACTTCCCTTCAGAGGAAAGGAAAGAAGTTCATTTGGTCTGATTAGTGCCAGACAACATTTGAGATCCTTAAGGATAGGTTGACTAGTGCACCAATATTGGCGGTTCCTGATCCTACTGGGGATTTCGTGGTGTACACCGATGCTTCCTTGGAGGGCTTAAGAGTTGTCTTGATGCAAGAAGGACGTGTAATTGCATATGAATCCCATAAGCTCAAGGATCATGAGCTAAATTACCCCACACATGACTTGGAGTTAGCCAGAGTGGTTCATGCTCTTGTGAGATGAAGACACTTCTTATTGGGTCATTGGTTCGAGCTTCACAATGATCATCACAATTTGCAGTACATTTTTACTTAGCCGAACCTGAATGCCAGATAAAGGAGATGGATGGAATTGCTCTGCGAATATGACTTTGAGGTCAAGTATGTTCAAGGAAAGGAAAATGTAGTGGCAGATGCTCTGAGTCGACGGAGACATGAGATTTCTGCAGTAGCTCTTGAGGTGGGTTTAAGGAGTCAAGTCCTCACAGTGCTTCCTACAGATAGCTGATATCAGGAAGTAAAGTTAGAAATTGAATTTGGTAGAGCTTTAGAGGGAAAGTATGCTGGGTACTCACTGGAGTTGGATGGTATTTTGAGGTATAAGGGTTGCATGTACGTGCCTTTTGCTAAGGGTCTTCAGACTCTAATTATGACTGAGGCACATCGAGCTCCTTGCTCTGCTCACTCGAGAGTTAAGAAAATGTATGCAGATCTTCGTGCACTATACTTTTAGGCTGGCATGAAGAGGGATATTGAATATTTGGTGGCTAGATGTTTGGAATGTCAAAGGGTTAAGGCAGAACACCAACATCCCGTAGACCTTTTATAGCCTCATCTCATTCCAGAATGGAAGTGGGACATAATTTCTGTAGAATTTATTATGGGATTGCCTATGACTTCTTGACTTCATTATGCTATCATGATCACAATTGACAAATTGACCAAGGTGGAACACTTCTCCCCCATCCGATCATCATACACTACTTCTTCAGTTGCTAGAATATTCATGAAAGATATTGTTCATCTGCATGGTATTCCACAAAGAATCATTTTTGACAGAGATCTAGTGTTCACATCTGCATTGTGGACATCATTGCAGTGTGCCTTAGGAACATAGCTGAGCTTTAGTTCTACCTACCATCCTGAAACAAATGGTCAGACATAAAGAGTTAATCAGGTTCTTGAGGACATGCTTCGTATGTACGTGATGGATCAATAGTCATGTTGGGAGGATTATTTGCATCTGGTGGAGTTTTCCTACAACAATGGATATCATAGCTCGATTGGTATGGCTCCCTTTCAGGTGCTATATGGTCATCCCTGCAGGACCCCATTAAGTTGGGACCATCTTGAGGACAGAGTTCTCCTTGGTCCCAAAATGCTTTTGGACATGGAACAACAGGTAGCTCGTATCAGAGAGCATCTTGTGGCAGCTCAAGATAGACAGAAGAAATACGTTGATGCACATAGAGTTGACCATCAGTTCTCTATTGGTGATCGAGTCTTTTTGAGAGTACGACTGTGAAAGAGCCCAATCCATTACGAAAAGGGTTCCAAGCTCACACCTCAATTTTTTGGACCATTTGAAGTTTTGGAGAGGATTGGCCCCATTGCTTATCGCCTGGCATTGCCGCCCAGTCTATCGCGGATTCACGATGTTTTTCATGTTTCTGTGCTTAGGCAATATTATCCAAATGTTACTCGTGTACTTGATTGGAATGCTCTTCAGGTCAAGGACGGTTAGCTAACACTCGAACCTGTGGTTGTGCTACAACATCAAAGACTTTCCCTTAGGGGAAGAGGTATTGAACAGGTGTGGGTTCAATGGGACACGAATAATGAGACTTCAACGACATGGGAGGATGCATTCCGTATTAGAGAGGCTTACCCATATTTATTTAGTGGCTTCTAGGAGTAAGCCATGTTCTAGGGGGGAGGATGTAATACCCCTCGTGTTGTTGTGGATTTTGTACTTGGTTTGTGTGGGTGATCAGTTCACCGTTTTGGTTGTGTGTGGATTCATAGTTTGGTTGGTTTGTTGCACTTGATATTACATGTGATGCTTGATGATACATTTCATGGTGATTATGTTATATGGTTGTGTTATGGTTTTCTTTAATAATATATATGGTGATGTTGTGATTCTATGTTGCTATGATTTCTAATGTGTTTTCTAGTGATTCTTGGTGAAAGGACAAAGTGGCATCACTTGCTTGCAAGTGCCCTGCTACCCCACGATTACCTTTCACGGTGTGTCTGCAATGGAGATTTACATGCTACTTGATGTTTGTTTATATGTAGGATGTAGGTACTAGACACCGACTCCACTTGCTTGACAGGTTTGAGTGTGTCCCATAAACCCAATGGGTATGATGTTGAAAAGGGAGTTGATAAGAAAGTGTCCCCATCCCAAGTTTGTCACCTTGTTGTGAGTTTTGCGGTGTTGTGGTATTGACCTTATTTTTTTAATTTATGTATTGATTATTTACTTATTTGTGAATGGTTGGTATTTAATTAATCTTTATTTTATGTGTGATTAATTAATGTTATTTAGTTGATATAATTATTTATAGAGGATTATAGTTAAGATAATTAATTAAATTTTCTTGATTGAGTGGATAGTTTAAATAAAAATAATAGATGTTATAATGTGAATTAGAATGTTAAATTTTCTTAAGGTAGTGGTATTGATTTTTGAATTTTTAAATTAATTAAATAGCTTATTATGCTTTATTATTATTAAAAGAAAAATAATTTTAAAAAATTAGTTAATTTATACTAGAGGATTTACGGGAGTGAGTGGGAATTTAATAAAATTTGTTTTTAAAATATTCCTGAGAATATTAGCATGTTGTGAATTTGTAGAAGTTTCTTCAAGGGAAAGAAATTGGTCAGAACAGTTTTGGGGTTTGGGGGTTTCTAGCTAAAATTGGAGGCCTTGCATAGCTTTGGGGTTCACATTCTCATGGCTAGAGGTGTGAAGTTTCGAAAGGATTTAGAAGTTGAAATTCTAGAGGTAAGCTTGTCTATCCCTCATTCCTTCAAGCTTTTAAGAAAAAAAATGGGGTTCTTTTACTATTTTTAAATTGTTTTCCTGCTTTTAAAAAGATTTCAAATTGTCTATGTATGAGGAAATCATTGAATTAGTTGTAAACCCCATGTAGAAAACTTGTTGTGTACCTTCTATAGAAAAAACTTTGCCCTGCTATTGAAGTTTTTCCATTATTATTTTGTTGGCCTCCAGAGGAAATTTCTTTTACAAGAAAATTTAAGAGCCTCATCAAATAAAAATCATCATAACAATAGGAAAAACTACAAAAGGAAAACAATAGAAAGCTCTATGAAGCAGTAAAATGGAATCCTCTATCAAAATTGTAAAATTGAAACCTTGGTGAAATTTGTTAAATATTTCCTATAGATGATTATCATGTTTTTTATTCTTCCAAATTAATTTCTATTTATTTGGAAAATTAAAAAAAAATCTCCTGTAGTTTAAAAAAAAAAAAAAAAACTCAGAGAAAGTACATTTAAAATATTCTCAACAGATTAAACATTTGAGTTGATATATATATATATATATATATATATATACTTTTTTATACCCATTGAAATCATTCTCAGAAATTTTATTGTATTTCAAGAAAACCTGCCTATAAATATTCAGACAATTCAATGAAATCACAATTTTTTTAAATAAAAATTAAAAAAATTAAAGGGAGGTGATGGGGGGGTGTTACCCCCACAAGGGTTCCCCCATGATGGGAGGCAATAGTGAGGGCAGTGTCAACACTGCCAACATAGCCAGCCCTCACTGTGGGGTTCGGTTGTGTACAACCACCACCCATTTCTTTTATGTCTACATAAAAATCATAAATTTCTTTTAAGATTTAATTTTAATTTATTTTATTTTTAAATATATATATTATATTTATAATATTATTATAATATATTATTATAATATATTTTATATATAATATATATGTTGTATTTATATATATATATATTTATAAATTTTAGGGAATTAATAATTGTAAATTTGTTATTGATAATTAAATAATATAAATAATTAAATAAATAATTAAGTATAAATATTAAAATGATTATTTAATTATGATGAATGCGAAAAGTACATGGATTAGGAATTTAATTTACAATGAAATATTTTAAATAGAGAAATAGATGTTTACTATAATGTGTTATTGCGAAATTAGAGATAAACAAATTGTTTTAGATTTCTTATTATTTGATGATTGGTGAGTCAATTGTAGTTTTTGCTTAATTGGATTATGGTCATGTGGAAAATATTTAAGTTAGTTATCCTTCTATAGGAGCTTAAGTTGTTTAAAACTTCTAGAGGCATGGGAATATGGTGGTTTATTATGTGACCTTTTAATTTGATACTTTTCTCTATTTTTCAATTTAGTTGTGACTTTGAGTTAATTTATTTGAGTTGTACCTGATTTTATGGGAGTTGAATCTTATGACTTTTGGTGAGATGGTTTTGCCTCATAGTTGTTCTATTTTGTGTTTTAGTATACTTGTGGGTACAACCCCTTGGAATTTGTTGTTGTGATTTGGGTTTCTAGGGAGAGTGGCTCTACGTGAGTGCTTGCACACAAAGGGGATGTCAGGATAACCCACATTAGAGTTTGAGTAATAAGTGCTAACATAATTAATCAATTAGGGGTTGGGTAGTTAAACATTAACAAGATAATTGTGGATACCTCATCCACCTGTTAGTGCTCTCGTAGACTAAAGGTGGGCCAAGAAGGCTGTGGTTGGAAAGATGGTTGCCTCATCTCCACGAGAGGTTGATGGTTTTGCATGAGTCACCCTATGGGGTCGTCGCCTAGAGAGGTTGTCAGGATAGCCATAGATGGGGATCAATGTCTAGAGATAGGCAGTCAAGATAACCCATGTAGGACTGTGTGATGACACTCTTGTCTAGCTTACCCTTGAGTTATTTTGTTGCTAACCTCTGGAAGTGGTCTTTTGATATTATGTTTCCCTTTATGTGTGTTTTAGTTTTTTATGCTTGGACTTTAGTCTTGTATATTTGTTTGAATGTTCTTGGTCGGGGACCCTTTCTTATCTACTCCTAGCACGAGGGTGGTCGGGTGGAATGTGCTACGCACCCTGTTGGGTTCCCTATCTTGTAGTTGTACTTTTCAGTGTAGAGTTTTGCAGAGACAGCTTGATCTAGAGTTTATATGTTTATAGATGTATACTTGTACTTCTATTATACTTTGTATATTGATATGTTACTCTCCTATGTATTGGGTAGACATATGATGTAATTTTGAGTAATTGCTCAATGAGATGTACTTGTAATTTGATGTAATGTATAATCATAATTATGTAATTCATGCTTTATCCATAATTGTTAATATCATTAAGATTGTGTTATATTTGAGATAATATGTTCTTTATATTTCCAAGTATAATCTATTATGAATGCATGTATGGTTTTCAATATGGTTTATTCTTGTCTGATTGTTTATTTTTAATAAATGTTTAAAATAAGACATGTGAATGATTGGGTTATGTTAGTAGTATTGATAATTACTTTTATCAACTTGTTATGGGATAGATTATGTAATGTCACCTCGTGTACCCCAAGGGACTTAAGTGTTTTACAAGTAACCATTAGCTATGTTAGTTGCATTAGTAAACTTAGTGTTTACCTAGCTGTTTTAAAAAAAATTGTTGTATTTCTTTTTTTTGGTTGTCCTTTGGGGTTTTAGCAACGAGGTGTTACAAACATATATAATATATATATATATATACATATACATATATATATATTCAATTAAATAAATAAATATTCAAAACAAATTTTAAATTTATATAAAAATAATTTGAAAACTTATAATCAAATTCTGGGAGGCTGCAACTTCCCTATATGGGGAGGCTACACTCTACCTAGGGTTGCACTCTAGCATCCCAGATGTTATCAGGTGTACTGTGGGTGGGTTGTGTACAACAACCCCCACTAGCTTGCAGTAAAGCATGGGGAGCTGTGGGCACGAAGGACAACCTAATCCTCTCAATATTATTTTATATTATTGTTTAACTAATTCTTTTAATTGCAAATACACTACCAAAAAGCCACTCAACACAATTAAAAAATATATATAATTAAAAAAAAAAAAGAATTTCCTATGTTTAATCAGGGTTTTCAACAAAATATATTAAATCCTCTATAGGGAATTAAAACCTAGAATAATATATATATATTTTCATTAATGTAGGGAATGTATATATTTAAAATATATATACATACATATATATAAACCAAATAAGTCAGTGATTGTAGAGAAGAACATATTTAACCAAATATTTTTCTACCAGGAGATATTTCTAATTTCTACCAAAGGATTTCAATTTACACAATTAATCCAGAGGATTTCAATTCAAACATATAGAGATTTTCTAAACCCTCTATTATTTTCCTTTTTGAATATTCAATTGTTTTAAAATAATCTTCTATGAGGTTCTCTGATTTCACTATAAAGTTTTCTACAGAGGTAGTAAAATAATCACGATAAAACTTCAGAAGCTGTGAACAAAATTTTTCTACAGAGGAACTTTTAACAAACTTTTCTACACAGAAGCTTTCAACAAACATTTCTACAGAGGATTTTAACTAATTCATGACAATTTCCAACAATCTTTCTAATTTTTAAAACAAAACTTCTACAAAATAATCATTTCCTCTTATACAGACAATTTCTCAACTTTTACAAAATTAACAAAATTTCTACAGAATAAAATTTGTACAGGAAATCTTTTCAAAACAAGAAAATAACTAAATAAATAGTAAAGGAACCTATTTTCCTGAAGCTTGAAGGAATGAGGGTTGGAAGCTTCGCCTTCAGAGTTCAACTTCCAAGCCCTTTCCAAATTCTCCACTTCCAACAAGATGCAAAATATGAGCCCAAAAATATATCCCTGGAAACCTCTTCTAATTTTTTAACCAAAAATAAAAAACACAGTTCTTTAGCCAATTTCCTCCGTGAAGTGACTTCTTGCCTTTTGTAGTTATGGCCAATATTCTCTCTGAGAATATTTTTTTAACAAGAGTTTTGCATTCAATTCCCACTCACTCCCATAACTATTCTAATTATCTTTTAACTAATTTTTAGTTATTTTCTTTTGATAATAATAAAGAATTTATGCTATTTAATTAATTTAAAAATTCAAGAATTAATATCAATTATCTTATGCAAATTTCAAATTCTAATTCACATAATAGCATGTTACATAATGTGTTTGTGTTTTTAAAACATGATCACATTTTATGGAATATAAAATGCCACCATCTTTTATGTTCCACAAAACATAATCATATTGTATGAAAATGCATTCACATTATTACTATTTTTCAACAATACAATTGTGTTATGGAAAAGAATCATTAATTTGGATTTTTTTGTCCCTTAATTTAATTCACTTTCCATAAGAGAGAGACATTATTATATTGGAGAATGACTAAATTTTTGCAATTGTAATTTTTTGTGCTATCTCTTTTTTACCCAAATGAATTTTACAAGTGAAAATATTGTGTATTTTATTTTTCTTTCCATTAGTCTATTTTATATTTTAGATTGTATATGCACTACTTTTTCTCTACATTCTTAACCTAATTCCATCACTTTGTTTATATATATATATATATATATAGTTAGTGCACTCCATCCCAAGAGAGGTCCAATATTCAATTAAGTTTGTAGTTATGTGGAAAATAATCTATAGAGGCAATCCAAACCTAATTGGTTCTTTATTAGATGTGTGATAATTTATCATCATCATTATTAGGTATCCAAATTTTTCGTGTTTGTCAATGCTAGACATTTGTTTTGTTATGATGTTGACAACATCTATTTTTATATAAAAATAATAATATTATTGAGTCCATTTGTTGACTTGGAATGGGAGTAAAATTTCTCTTTAATGATAAATTATGAATTGGTTTAAGTTGTTGAGCTCTTTTGATGTTGTCATCATGATGATTTTTTTGTTGACTCTATATATTATAGAAAATCAATGTGGGGCTAGTATCTACAAGGAAATTCTTGGTAGTATTTAGGATTATTTTAATCATTTTTTAGGGTCAAGTTTTATTGCTAGAATTTAATAGCAAATTTTCCTACAAGCCTTGAGTATCATTGTCATAGCCTTTGTAAATAACGCATCTCTATTTTTGTGTTGATGTGTTATTTCCATTTATGTGATGATTGGTTTTATGCACATAAAACATGTATAATTTTATGTAATATTATATCTTTATTGAGTTTAGAAAATATAATTTATTAATAATAAATCATATCAATCTTACAAAATTAGATTGATCTTTATGAAAATTGTTACAATTGACCTTAAAAGATGTATGTCTTAATCTTTAAGATTACAAGTTAATATTTTTATGAGAAGGATAAAAGTGCAATAGATAACGAGTTTAAATCTTTTAAATTCATCATAAACACTAACCCATCCACCCATGTAATTGTTTGATTTTCATGAATTAAATAAAATATTTATAAAATTATATTCTCACTTATTTTTATATACTTAAAAATATTTTAATTAACAATAAAATTTAAAGATATTTATTCTTATAATTTATCTTAAATAAAATAATAAATATTATATTTATTATAATAATTTTGTTAAATTTATAATATAATATTAATTATTGTATAATAATCTTCTTTGTTTGTATGTTTTCTAAATAAATAATAACAATGAAATGTAGTATATAATAAGATTATTAATTGAATAATTTTATTAAATTTTATAAAATAAAATAATTAAATTTAAAATGTAAATGATAGTTAATATATATTTATTGTGTTAATTTGAAATATTAGATTAAACTACAATATTGAATAATCTTAAATTTACTCCCTTTCAATTTAGATTTTTATTTTAAAAAGATACATAGATTGATTTTAAAATATACTAAATTTCATACACTTACAAAAATATTGAAATGGAAAATATTTAACATTGTTAGATTTCATAGAGTTTTTTAATAAAATTTGAAACATTATCATTTATTGTTATAATTGATTTTAACATTTAGTATTATTTTATTTAAATAATTAATAGAATTTTGATTAATGTCAAATGATTTCTTTAATAATATTTATTTGATTGTTATAATTGTCTTTAATATTGTGTAAAGTTTATAATATAATACACAAACAAATTTTAAAATCTATTGTAAGGACAAAGACTAACTATTATATTCTTTTCGATTTTTTTGTATGGGTGTTATAGTAGTATGTGCTATGACTCTCTTTCACACATCCCATTAAATATTGATTCTTCTATTTAAGAAAAAAAGACAAAGACTAACTATTAGGATACATAATTGTTATTTATATTTTCTAATGAGACACTATTTTGCTCTAATAATTTTTTAAATAATGTTGCGAATTTTGAAGATTCATAATTTATTATTTGATTAATTGATGATGAAATAAACAATTTAAACCATAAACACTCACTCACTAATATAAGATGTAAAAATATCATATTTATGATACAAAATATAAAATTAATTTTCAAATTAACTTACTATTAACAATATTTATTATTATTTTTATTTTTAGTCGATGTGCTACATATAGTGTGAGATTTGAGCCTAAAACAAATCTTACACGTACAAACCACTATCGAGTCATGGGAAAACAAGTTTTAGCTATCATTTAATGGTAAACCAGTTGTCATTTAATGGTAAAAGCCTCCAAAATCTCACTTATCATGTAAAAATAGATAAATATTAATTTTCCAAATAGTTGGGAACATTTTATTTCCATTAGCAATGTTTTTTGTCAATTTGATGACAACTTTCCTTTTTTCATTTGAATTTCTTTAAGGAAAAAATCTAGATTTGTCTTTAAATTTATTTTGTTCCATTACTTAGCACTTATTATTAATTGTTTAATCTAGCCACATACAACTAGAATTTGCAGC
>VDFB02056351.1:59050605-59100352 GCA_007258455.2 Sequoia sempervirens
AGCAAGAGAGGACTCTATATGGTGTGCTCCACTCCCCTGCGTCTGATCTATAATATCCACATCGTGGAAGTCATAATCAAAAGTGTCTAGGGGATGCTCGGCAGGCTCTACAAGAGGACCCAAGCATGCTCGGCAGGCTCTACAAGAGGACCCAAGCATATTTGGCGGCACATGGGGCAAGTATGTGGTACACAAATATGTGGGCCTGATGAGGATGATGCAGCAGCACTCGAGCCATCACCAACATCACCAGAATGTGGCTGAGCTACTATGGAAGCATGCGAAACCAAAAGACCACTCAAAGAGTGAATAGCATCGATAGTCTATGTGGCCGCATCCTGCATAATATTTGGATGGTATACTGGAGGTGGCGGAGGAAGGGGAGGGAGGGAACATGTGGGCGGGGTATTACTCTAACGCCTTCTCTATCCTGGGGCATACCTCCCAAGCCGGAAGGGTCTAATGTCAAAGTAATTGACATGATGCCCTAACACAAACTCAGCATATAATTTTTTATAAAGTAAAATGGTACATCCAAATTGTTGTTCGGTGGTTTCAAAAACCATACACTAACAATCCCAAAAATTTTCTACAATGTCTCTATGAGTGCACCATTTTATAGAAAGTTTTGTTTTATTAACATTAACTGCAAACCAGTGCGGGGTTAACAAATAAAGAGGCTATTTGGGCTTTGGTTATTCCAGATCTTTCACATCATCATAGGACAATCCACATGCATAATATTCTCTCATGTCTTCTCGCCACGAATGAAAGGCATTATGTTGCAAGGAGAGGGTTTCTATATTTTTAATTATTTCTTTCATTGTGTTTGACATCAAGATAATCGAGGGACTCTCATATAAACTTCAGAAATGCCCTTAATTGTTGCAATTTTTCAGAATTAATTCTTGAATTGATGGTGTGGAGGTGGTGGAGGTGGTGGTGGTGGAGGTGGAGGAGGTGGAGGTGGGAGGTGGTGGAGGTGGTGGAATTGGTGCATTTTCATTGTCAGCAGCCATAATGCCTGATTCAATATAAAAACAAATCAATCTAATTAGAATTAGACAATATAAATGAAAATATTATAAAAAATACCCTTGTTTATAACAAAAATCTATAAAATTTTCTAATTTTTAATCCAAATACATAAAAAACACTATTTTTAAGTCAAAATCCATTGCAAACATTCAAATTTCATCAAAATCCATGCTAAACTCAAATTTTTCATAAAAAATCTATCAAAACCACCCAACTATTTAGGTCCAACCTTTACTGGGAGAGTTATCAAACCAATTATAGGGAAGCCATAACCATCATGAGCTTTTAATCATGCTTTTTATTGTTCATAATCATCTACATAAAGTTCATGTACATACAATAACTCTTTTTTGATCATATTCACTATGTACATGGGATCAATGAGTATTCCCCTTTTCGGGTTTCTGCAAACTTGATATAAAGAAGACCATCGAGTGTAGTTATAGAAGAATCAATATATGTAAAAGAAATGTCAAACAAAATATTGGTTTTTCCTTTATGATTTTGAATATTAGGAATGTTTATAAAGATGGAAAAATCATTATCATCTTCTTCATTATCATTGTATTGAACAAAGTTTGTTGAATGAATTGGCAATGGGCTTGTAAATATTTGTAAGTATTGATTAGGTGAAAAAACCAATTTATTTCCTTTGTCATTAATAGGTCATCCAACTGGATTTGATTAGAATGAGGTCTTGCACTTGGTTATAAATATGCTTACATCTTTCCATATCATGTCGAGGTGTACGATGATATTGAAAAATGTTTTTGCATTAAAGTTTGGTGGTAAAGGTTTAATTGTTTGAATATGACTAATTGGAGGAAGTTGAATCATATTCTTGTTTAACAATTGCAACATGATCACATGGAGAGAATCAAACAACTATGAAAATTTCCTATCTCATGGCCTAAATTTATATCTAGAGTTATGTTTACAGTAGTTACTTCTGTCTCAATATTATGAGCAGTTTGACATGAATGCTTATCAAGTAATGAATATTTTGTTTTTCTTTTTAAATGATTGATAGTTGTTTTGAGGCATGACTTATATGATTGACCAACACGAGCCTATGAAGGGGTACCTTCATACCAACTAATCGATATTCGATAATCATGAAGGGTTATACAAAAACGTGTTAAGGATGGATATTTCATTAGCAATTTCTTATCTTGAATATTAGGTTGTAAGTTATCTATAAACACCCTTTGAATGTCAACATCTTGAAGACTATAGGAGAATTTCAAATAAAGGGATTAGTATCATTTCATAAAGTTTTTTATTTTCTCTTTAGGTCCTTGATTACAATGAACTAAATTTGTTAATGTAACTTGAGGACTGATGTTCACTTGAAAGTGTTGGAGGAAATCATTAATGAGTTGTGTAAAGGAGGTAATTGATTGTTTGACAATGAACAAAACCAATCCAAGGCCATATCTTTCAATAATCTAGAAAAGAGTTTCACTATGAGTGAATCTTCAAAAATAAAGTCTCTACACAAGGTAGTAAAAACTAACAAATGGTTATTAGGATATTTTTTACCATTGTACTTTCCAAAGCGAGGTATTTCAATGTTTTGTAGTATAGGTGTATTTAAAATAGTGAACATTAATGAACTATGTTTAAGGTATTTTGGATGTTTACTATTGGTTTGATTTTGTTTTAAGTTTGAAATTTGTTGTAATAATCTCATGCTTTAAATAAAAAAGTTGATTTATCACAAAATCATTGGGCCACATGTTGTGAGAGTTTTTCAAGTATGGTGAACTAGTATGGAGGAATGGTGGGATATTATATTTCATGTTTAGGAGGGGTGATGAATATGAAGGTGTTATAGGTGAAGGGACAAAACTATTATAATTTCCACTATAAATTCCTAAGCTTGAGTTTAAACCATTGTTATATTCCATCATTGATGCTATGATTGGAGGTGTAAAGTTGGGAATAGAAGGCATTATTGTGGGAGAGGAAACTTATTTTCCAAAAGGATTTTGAGCATTAGTCAAAAATACCCTAGTTTTTTTTAAAATCCAACAAAAACCCTAGTTTTTCTACCAAAAAACCCTATTTTGAAAAAAATCAACTAAAAATAAACAAATCTAATTGAAATTTTGATTAGAGAAAATAAAAAATAAAGAACTTTACCTGTTAGAGATGGACTCCAAATGAGATATCAGATTTCGCTTTCCACTGTGCGCCCGCCGCTGTTGAGCCGAAAGCAAATGTGAATGAGTTTTGGTCGCCCAATTTTTTTTATATATATATGTCAACAAAATTGGATATCCGATCCAAATCGGATATCCGATTTGGATTGGATATCCCATTCCTAAATCTAAGTTTTCCCTCTGTCTCAGTAGTCACCTGAGCTCCAAAAAGTCAACTCACCATTTTCGCATTTTTGAGTCGTAGAAACACGTATTTTTTTCTCCATTGCCACTTTTTGGCATACCATGATCCTACACATGCCCTGTTATTGATGTCATAGAAGGAGAGTTACAAAAAGAGGGACAGTTACAAGAGGATGTATTATAGTTAGGGGAGTTTTCTTTATGAAAATAATAATTGTCCCTTTTTCATTGATGTCATATGGGGAGAGATATAGAAAGGGGGAGTAGTGCAAAAGGAAAGGAGTATGTTTGTGTTTCCAGTGATGACAAAGGGGAAGATTGTTGTAAATATTTTCATTGATGTCAAAGCGACATGGACAAGATAGTTTTTCATTGATGTCAAAGGTGTGGATGAAATAAAAATAAGGCCAAAAGCCACTAATCATTAAATGAATTCAAGAGACCAAAAATTTGATTTTTTGGTTATTCAAGAATGTTGGTCGACTTCTCTTTTCTTGTTGCTACATTAGAAAATAAATTTAAATTGATATTTATGTTATACTTGGGCCAACCCTCTTTGCATTATAGAAAATAAATAAAGATGACCCTTTACACCATGATGCCAGTCGACTTCCTTTGAAGAGATTGATCACCAAATTAAAAGAAGATATACATATGATTATTGGCGCCCAAGTTTGAAATTGAAATGTGATTATAAGGAAGTGATTAGTATATAATTTGAAAATTTTGCAAGTTGATTAAATCAACTTGACCACCTTGCAATTTTTTCCCCTCTCAAGAAATGAAGAATTAAATAAAATAGATAAATTCCTATAGGGCCGACATCCTAAGAGTTGCTTCCTTTGGAAAATAAAGAAGGTATTTATAAGGCATAAAGTGGAGGATTTTTAGGAGTAAGTAAACAATGAAAAATAGGTGAAAATGAGTAGAGTCACAATAGATCTAGAGTAGAATATTATAAAAACAAATCAGATTTATATTAAATAAAGTTGGAGCTGATTTGTGAAGGAAAGAAGTAGATTTATAGTAGACCTTGAAGAAGATTTATAGCAAATCTTTGAAGAATGTTTATGATGGGATTTTGAAAGTGACTTATAGTAGTATAGCAATTGACTTACATAGTATATTTGAGAAAACATATGAGTAGGATATTGAGAGACTTATAAGAAAATTCACCAGATATTTTAAGGAAAAATTATGAGAATTTATTTTTAGTGTATTAGAGAAGAGATTTGAGTAGATTAGAGAAGAGTTTTTTAGCAGATTTGTGTAGAGATATTGATAATATTTGAGAAGAGATTCTAGCATATTTGTGAAGACATATCATCTATTGAAGCATTTGGAGGTTAGTGCCTATCAAAGAAGAGATTGGTGTCTCTTGCTAAGTTGGTGCTCAATTGTACGGGGATTGGCATCTCTAGTGGGTTGTTTCCTACAATTTTTTTAAGTGGGGTTGGTGTCTCCAGTTGTCGGTGCCTACAAAAGAATACTTGTAACAGAAGTAGGATGCTTCCTATAATAAAGATCAATAGATAAGCAATATTTTGTTGTGTTTTCTCTAGCAAGGGTTTCCATGTAAATCGTGTGTTCATTCTATGTTATTAATTGCTAGATCTTGCATGTGTGTTATTTTTGTGGTTGATTAAGCTTTTGAAAAGTAAAAGATTACTTTTATATTGATTCACTCCCTCTTAGTGTAACTGTGTTTGAAGATCATTGTATAGTTTTTGGGAGATAGATCCATATTTTGATCTAACATGGTTTGAAAATTTATCGATACTAAATCACAACTATACGTTACATAATATTATATATTTATTCATAAATGAATTCATAATATAAATATATTGAATATTTACATATATGTTTGTACAATCCTCCTCATTCATGTTCCTCATTTTCTAATTTTGTCCCCACTAGCCCCTCTTTTAAGGATTTATCTATAATCGTTCTATTCATTCTTCATCTTCTCGATGATGGATTGTTGAGTGCAATCCAAAACATTGATACAAAAAAGATACACAATTTTCCATAGAAGTACTCTTGCAAATATATATTTATCAGAATGGAGAAAAAATAAATCAATTCACTAAATTTTCAATTTGTAAATACAAAAAAATTGAAGGAGAAAAAATAAAATTCAGTATATAAAGAGTGGCATCCAATTTAACTTCATTTTTCAACATTTTATTAACAACTAAATTACAGTCAATTTTATAAAAAATATATTCAAATAATTTTAAATTTTTTTATAAAAGAAATATAAACATAAAATACACTAAAATATATACATTTAATTAGTTTACAATATTTCAAAGTTCAAATCATGTATGCCATTTTCTAGTGATTCAAGTTAAAAATTTGGATCAACGTTTGTCATTTCCTTTATTAAAGCGTGACTCAATTTATACTTTTACCCTAGGACCTTATTTAGAAAATTATTTTTTATTAATAGGAATAGAGTACTCATTGTAAATTATTATCTTGTATCCTAAATATTTGAAAAATCACCTCAAAATATTTATTTTGATGTAACCATATATTTTTGTGCTTGATTAAGTTTTTGAAAAGTAAAAGATTACTTTTATAATAATTCACCCCCTCTTAGTATAACTATGTTTGAAGATCATCATAGTGTTTTTGGGAGATAGATCCATATTTTGATCTAACATGGTTTGAAAATTTATCGATGATAAATCACAACTACATGTTACATAATATTATATATTTATTCATAGATGCATTCATAATATAAATATATTATATATTTACATATATACTCATACAATCCTCCTCATTCGTGTTCCTCATTTTCTAGTTTTGTCCTCACTGACCCCTCTTTTTTTAAGGATCAAAGTTCAAAACATGTATGTCATCTTCTAGTGATTTAGGATAAAAATTTGGATCAACATTGGTCATTTCCTTTATAAAAATGTGACACAATTTGTAATTTTACCCTAGGACCTTATTTAGCAAATGATGTTTTATTACTAGGAATGGAGTACTCATTGTTTTATTATCTTGCATCCTAAATATTTGAAAAATCACCTCAAAATATTTCTTTTGATGTAACCATAATTTTTGGTTTACATGATCCCTTTTGATTTTCATGCCAAAAATAAATTTTGCAACACCAATATCTTTCATGTCAAACTTTGAAGATAACTTAGGCTTAACTAGACTAATCATTGTCATATTGTTACTAATTAATAACATTTCATCTACACACCACTACAATACCAATTTTTTTACCTCTTTATTTTGAAATACACACAAAAATCAACTTTATATAATCTAACCCAAGTCCCATATAACATATCTATCAAGTTTTTGATTTCACATCCTTGATTATTAATTCAAATTATAAGATATTTTTTCATATTATACATTAATTCCTCCTTGCTTTTCACCTTATAGTATTTTGGGTGTGCTACATAAATTTCTTTTTGAAGCACACAATACTAAAAATCCATTTGTTCAATTTTAAGATTTAAAGAAACAAAAATATCTATAAAAAATCTAATTCAAGCTAGTTTTACAACAAGATAAAATTTTCCCAAAATTTAATTCCCTCCTCTTGATGGGATCCTCTTAGGTCATTCATTCAAAAAATCCATTACTTTTTGGTGTATAAGGAGTGGTTTTTTTCCTTTATATTTTATATTGCTTGTAGAACTCCTCAAATACATTTGAGCATTAGTCTTTGCCATTATCACTTCTTAAAACCTTGATTTTATTTTCTATATACTTTTGTATTGAACAAATAATTAAACTCTTTAAACTTACTAAAAAAATTAATGTATTTTGTAACAATACACCCATATCTTTTGAGAACTAGTGCCCTATTTCACCATAGTTCCAACACTTTATTTGAATTTAATTTGGAGCATTAGATTTACCTCTAGATTTTGATCTCTTGTCTCCTAAATTTTTATCTCATTAATTATTTTTTATTTCTATATTTGGAGAAGTCAAATGCTTGAAGCCTATGGGGACCATGTATGGAAAACCAAAATTATTATTTTTATGTGTCATAGGCTAGTCAATGGCTTACTTTTGAATTATAGTTAATAGTGTTTTCCTAATTTTCATGTTACTTTTAATGAATGTGTGATTTTATTACTAGTGCCCTATTTCACCATAGTGCCAACACTTTATGTGACTTTTATTTGGAGCATTAGATTTACCTCTAGATTTTGATCTCTTGTCTCCTAAATTTTTATTTCTTGAATTCTTTTTATTTCTATGTTTGGAGAAGTTAAATGCTTGAAGTCTCTGGGACCCATATTTGAAAAACCACGATTATTATTTTTATATGTCATAGGCTAGTCAATGGCTTACTTTTGAATTATAGTTAATATTATTTTCCTAATTTTCATGTTATTTCTATTTTTCAAAGTGAACACATCCTAAAAAAAATTAAAAATAAAGAACATATTACCCTCTTCATTTTTTGAAAAACATGAAAAATTAATGTTTTTAATGTATAGAAAATATAATGGAAAAATATATTTAAAAAAAAATTGAAATGTCTAAATTTGAAAAAATAAACATCAATTAAATGAAAAAAAGAGTTAATTTTTAATTTCACACTAATGATAAAAAAACAAGTAAAAGATAACAATAAATAAAATCTATAACAATAAATCACATTTCATATATATTTAATAATATAAATAATATTTTTGTAATCTATAATAATGATTGAAATAACAAACATTATTATATATTTATTAAATATATCATACAGATATATGAATCAATTCAATTAATAAAAAATTAACAAGTAATTATAAAAAAGTGAAACCCTCAAACAAAAATATCAATAATAAATAATAATAATAATTAAAAATATATATAATTCTATCTTATAGAACTAATATATATATCTATGTATTTTGAACTAATTGGAATGTTACTAGTCAATATTATTTTGGACTTTCACGTAGATTTTTATTATCAACTTTCCATCAAATTAAAAAAAAATTATGTTACTATCTATGAAAATTTTATGTACCTTGATTTATGGATCCCACCACCATTAAGGTTTATCAATATTTTATGTGTTGCATTTAACTCTACTTTAGTCAAGTCAATCATGTGGTTGGAAGGGCATCACATTATTTCTCCCTATTTATTGGATTTAGTGGAAATTTTTCTCTACTCTAGTCAAGTCAATCATGATTACTTACTGATTTTAACCAATGGTCAAGTTAATCATGTGGACACTTATCTCCTGAACTCCCACGCTGACTACATTTATAACCAATGATTAACATTATCTTCAAAATGGATGACATTTAATTTCTTTTATTTTAGGTCGCAAAATTTATTTGAACTTATTTTATTGGAGTAAAATATAATTTATGTTTAAATATTTTTTGTTTTAATGGGAAATTTATCTATATTTTTTTAAATAATATTTAGTATCTATTGATTTTTTGTATCATATATTTTCACAATATGTGGTTGAAGTTTCATTCCATCTTTCAAAATATGTAATATTAAAAAAAATATTCTCAAGGTAGTATTGGAAAATAAGACATAATGGTGCCAATTTATTATTAAACAAGATCTAATATCTATTGACTTTTTGCATCATATACTTTCGTAACATGTGCTTGAAGTTTCATTCCACCTTTTAGAATATGTAATTTAGTAAAAAATGTATTAATGACTAAACGGTGCAAATTTATTACTTAACAACTAATATCTATTGAATTTCACATTTCATAACATGATTGAAGTTTCTTTCCACCTTTCAAAATATGTGATAGTAAGACAAATGGTGTAAATTTATTTTTGAGCAAATAAAGATTTGCATTCTTATTTATACATAGTAAAGGAAAAGTTTTCCCAAAACCAGCTAAGAGAGGAAAACTACCAAAATTGTTTGTGTTAACTCATAACAATTAATATTTGCATTCCCCTTCTTAATATGAAAGGGTTATGGTTCAACCAATCATTCTCTTTAACTTCTCAAACTTCCCTCTCAATTTTTGTGAAGATCTAGACTAAATTATTGTGTGTCCATTCCTAATAGTAAGTTTCATCATATTCTAACTATTTCAGTGTAATTTTTATATCTCATATTTATCCAATCAAGTTTAAAATTCTTCATGAGAAGGCTAAAATTCTTCATTAGAGGGGATTTTTTTATGGACATCCCGAATTAGAGATAGATTCCAAATATTGTTGATTGATAGAAATGCATCGTACGCCTCACTCGCTCCCCGGAAAAGAATGATATTCAGAAAAAAAATCTTGGTTGAATTAAACGTAACTTTATAACGATTGAAGATGAGTCCTAAGTATAACTACACCGCTAAATAACTTAGCTTCAATTCAGCTCCGATCTGTGTTTGAGAATGGAATCTGCATCTCACTCGAGGTTTTATTATTTCAAACTGTCTTTCTCCTTAGCGTCTGTGCTGTTTCATGCTACCCTCATATCTTCCCACCGCCAACACAGTCTGAGTGTAGGATATTCCTCCCTCTCACCCGAAACTAACCAGACTGTCCTCAACTCTACCGATGGCACGTTTTCTGCTGGGTTTCATCCTGTTGGCACCAACGCCTATGGTTTCGCTGTATGGTACTCTGAATCCCCCACACTTGTGTGGATGGCCAACAGAGATCAACCCCTTAACGGAAGGAATTCTCTTCTCCGTCTTCAGAAAGACGGAGACTTGGTCCTATTCAATGCAGCTGGAACCGTCATATGGAGGACTGGCACCAGAGGTCTCCCTGTCAAGGAAGCTGCTCTTCTTAACACAGGAAATCTTGTGCTAAAGACCTCTTCTGGAAAAACAGTTTGGCAAAGCTTTGATTCTCCTACTGATACGCTCCTTCCAAGCCAGCGGTTCTCCAACAATGCACAGCTCATCTCCAGAATGGATAATCTCACCTACAAATCCGGCTACCATCGTTTCTACTTCAACGATGAGAACTATCTCGCCCTTGTTTATCAAGGTTCGAATCTCTCTAGTAAGTATTGGCCTAAACCTTGGTTGAGTGCATTTGATAATGGTAGAACCACTTATAACATTAGTCGCACAGCAGTTCTTGACGAATTCGGTGGGTTCAGAGCCAGCGACCAGTTCAGTTTTAATGCCTCAGATTATGGAATAGGCCCCAGAAGAAGATTGACCATGGATGTCGACGGTAATCTGAGATTATATAGCCTGGACGCGAAGCGTAACAGCTGGAATATTACCTGGACGGCAGTTGCAGAGCAGTGCAGAGTTCACGGTTTATGTGGACCCAGTGGTGTGTGCGTATATACACCAGAGCCTACGTGCGTGTGTCCACCGGGTTATGAAAGGGTAGATTCAGCTGATTGGTTCAAAGGCTGCCGGTTGATTAATAAATTCTCTTGCAACCCAAATAGTTTTAAGCTCCTTAAGCTTCCCTACACAGATTTTTATGGTTTTGACAATCGTGGGTATGCAGACGCAGTGTCGTTTGAAAAGTGCAGGGAAACTTGTATAAGGGATTGTGATTGTGTGGGTTTTGCTTACAGATTTTCGGGGACAGGACAATGTTATCCCAAGTTTCTGCTTATCAGTGGGTATCAGTCTCCTGGAGTTAAAAACGACATGTATTTGAAGATATCTGTGAACGGTTCCTCGGCTACTAACGTCTCATCACTGTCGACCTTGATTCAGCCCGACTCACTGCAATGTTCGCAATTGCAAGCACCGATCCCCGCTGTCCAGCCAAACATCAGCTTGCACATAGCTTCAAAGAAGAGGAAACGAAATCAGCTAATTATTCCCATGGCATCTTTTGTTTCTGCTATTGGGGTCGCAGAGATTGTTTGCTTAGCACTGGGATGGTGGTTTATCTTCAGAAGCTTTGACGATGCCAAGCTCTACAATCGTCAAGGCTACTTTGCCGTTCCCACAGGACTTAAGAAATTCACATTTGGGGAACTGAGAGATGCGACCAACAATTTCAAAGATATGGTGGGAAAAGGAGGGTTTGGGACTGTTTACAAAGGCTGCCTTCTCCCTGAAAATAAACTAGTCACAGTGAAGCGACTGGAAGGAGTGTCTCAAGGCGAAGATGAATTCTGGGCAGACGTTAGTATGATTGGCAGAGTAAATCACATTAATCTGGTTCGCATGTTTGGGTTTTGTGCAGAGGGAAAGCATAGGCTTCTGGTTTTTGAGTACGTGGAGAATGGGTCTCTGGATAAGCACATCTTCGCCCCAAACAGTTCAGAGGTTTTGGACTGGAAGAAACGGCTTCAAATAGCCGTGGGGACGGCCAAAGGGTTGGCTTACCTGCACGAAGAATGCCTGGAATGGATTCTGCACTGTGACGTGAAGCCCCAGAATATTCTTCTGGACGAGCAGTTTTGTGCCAAAGTCTCGTACTTCGGATTAGCAAAGCTTGTTGACAGTGGTCACGGCAGAGATAGCGCGCTCACCTTCTCCACAATTCGGGGGACGCGAGGATATTTGGCACCCGAGTGGACAATGAATCTTCCCATCACAGCAAAAGTAGACGTTTACAGTTTTGGCATTCTTCTGTTGGAATTAGTGAGCGGACGTGAAGCTGCAAAATTCAACGTGGGCGGTTCAGCGGTTAATATTGTACAATGGGCGTCCGAGAATGTGAAAGCTGGGGGATGGATGGAGACTGTAGTGGATGCCAAGCTGGCAATTAGTGGTGAGGAGGACAGGCAGATGGAGAGAGTACTGAACACGGCGTTGCAATGTGTGGAGCAGGACAGGGATCGCAGGCCTTCGATGAGCGAACTTGTTGAGATGTTAATGGCGGAGTAAGCTGACACATAGGCGGTCAGTGCATTAATATACAAGTGAAATTCAGACTCTTGCAAGTAATTTCTCAGTGCATAGTTACCTATAGCTAATTCAAAGTAGATTTCAAGAGAGGAGCTATACTGATCTATTCTGCGTATATTTTAGGAAAGTCATTTCGTATGTGGGCGAATGTGTTTGTGTAAAGTGTTTTATCTTTTGTACTAGCCCTTCAAAACTCCCATATAAAGGAGGTTCAAGGATTAAGTCGATAGAAATTTATATGTATGTTAAATAAGTTAGAGAATATGTATTTGTGTTAATAAGTTAGAGAATATATGTTTGTGTATGGATGTATTGTAAATTCTAGTTATGTGGATGGATTAAACAATTAATAATAAGTGTTAAATAATGGAATAAAATAAACGTAGATAAATTTAGATTTGTTTTCTTTTAAACGGTAGCTGGTTTACCATTAAACAACAACAAAAACTTGTTTTCCGACGACTCAACAGTGGTTTGCAGGAGTGAGGCTTCTTTCAGGCTCAAATCTCACACTATATGTAGCCTATTGACTAAAAATATTTTACTAACACTTGTATCTAAAGGAGGTTCAAGGATTATGCCGATAGAAAACTGTATGTATGTTAATATGTTATGGAGTATGTGTTTGTGCATGGGTGTACATATAGATGCCATGTGCTGCAAATTCTAGTTGTATGTGGCTAGATTAAACAATTAATAATAAGTGCTAAGTAATGGAATAAAATAAATTTAGACAAATCTAGATTTTTTCCTTAAAGAAATTCAAATGAAAAAAGTAAAGTTGTCATCAAATTGACAAAAAACATTGCTAATGGAAATAAAATGTTCCCATCTATTTGGAAAATTAATATTTATCTTTTTTTACATGATAAGTGAGATTTTGGAGGCTTTTACCATTAAATGACAGTTGGTTTACCATTAAACGACAACTAAAACTTGTTTTTCGATGACTCAATAGTGGTTTGTATGAGTGAGATTTGTTTCAAGCTCAAATCTCACACTATATGTAGCACATTGACTAAAAATAAAAATACTAATAAATATTGTTAATAGTAAGTTAATTTGAAAATTAATTTTATATTTTGTATCATAAATATGATATTTTTACATCTTATATTAGTGAGTGAGTGTTTCTGGTTTAAATTGTTTATTTCATCATCAATTAATCAAATTATAAATTATGAATCTTCAAAATTCACAACATTATTTAAAATTTTATTAGAGCAAAAAAGTGTCTCATTAGAAAATAAAAATTAAAATTATGTATACTAATAGTTAGTCTTCATCTTCTTTTTTCTAAATAGAAGAATGAATATTTAATGGGATGTGTGAAAGAGAGTCATAGCACATACTACTATAACACCCATACAAAAAAATCCAAAAGAATATAATAGTTAGTCTTTGTCCTTACAATACATTTTAAATTTTGTTTATGTATTATATTATAAACTTTACACAATATTAAAGATAATTATAACAATCAAATAAATATTATTAAAGAAATCATTTGACATTAATCAAAATTCTATTAATTTTTTAAATAAAACAATACTAAATGTTAAAATCAATTATAACCATACATGATAAGGTTTAAAATTTTATTAAAAAATTCTATGAAATCTAACAATGTTAAACATGTATGAAATTTAGTATACTTTAAAATCAATCTATGTATCTTTATAAAATAAAAAACTAAATTGAAAGGGAGTGAATTTAAGATTATTCAGCATTATAGTTAATCTAATATTTCAAATTAACACAATAAATATATATTAACTATCATTTATATTTTAAATTTAATTATTTTATTTTATAAAATTTTATAAAATTATTCAATTAATAATCTTATTATATACTACATTTCATTGTTATTATTTATTTAGAAAACATACAAACAAAGAAGATTATTATACAATAATTAATATTATATTATAAATTTAACAAAACTATTATAATAAATATAATATTTATTATTTTATTTAAGATAAATTATAAGAATAAACATCTTTAAATTTTATTGTTAATTAAAATATGTTTAAAGTATATAAAAATAAGTGAAAACATAATTTTATAAATATTTTATTTAATTCATGAAAATCAAACAATTACATGGATGGATGGGTTAGTGTTTACGATGAATTAAGAAGATTTAAACTCATTATCCATTATATTGCACTTTTATCCTTCTCATGAAAATATTATCTTGTAATCTTAGAAATTAAGACATACATCTTTTAAGGTCAGTTGTAACAATTTTCATAAAGATCAATTTAATTTTGTAAGATTGATATGATTTATTATTAATAAATTATATTTACTAAGCTCAATAAAGATATAATATTACATAAAATTATACATATTTTATGTGCATAAAACCAATCATCACATAAATAGAAATAACACATCAACACAAAAATAGAGATGTGTTATTTACAAAGGCTATGGCAATGATACTCAAGGCTTGTAGGAAAATTTGATATTAAATTCTAGCAACAAAACTTGACCCTAAGAAATGATTAAAATAATCCTAAATACTACCAAGAATTTCCTTGTAGATACTAGCCCCACATTGATTGTCTATAATATATAGATTCAACAAAAAATCATCATGATCACAACATCAAAAGAGATCAACTTAAACCAATTCATAATTTATCATTAAAGAGAAATTTTACTCCCATTCCAAGTCAACAAATGAACTCAATAATAGTATTTTTTTTATATAAAAATAGATGTTGTAAACATCATTAAAAAACAAATGTCTAGCATTGACAAACACAAAAAATTTGAATACCTAATGATGATGATGATAAATTATCACACATCTAATAAAGAACCAATTAGGTTTGGATTACCTCTATGGAATATTTTCCACATAACTACAAACATAATTGAATATTGGTCCTCTCTTGGGATGGAGTGCACTAACTATATACTATCAAAAAATATATAAACAAAGTGATGGAATTAGGTTAAGAATGTAGAGAAAAGGAAGTCCAATAAAATTATATGATAGAAGTAGTGCATATATAATCTAAAATATAAAATAGAATAATGGAAAGAAAAATAAAATACACAATATTTTCACTTGTAAGAACTCTTTTGGATAGAAATAAATAACAAAAAAAAAATACTATTGCAAAAATTCAATCATTCTCCAATATAATAATGTCTCTCTTAAGGAAAGGGCATTAAATTAAGGGACAAAAAATCCAAATTAATGATTTTTTTCCATAACACATTCATATTATTGAAAAATAGTAATAACATGAATGTATCATCATAAAACATGATTATGTTTTTTGGAACATAAAAGATGGTGGTATTTTATATTCCATATTTTATATGATCATGTTCTAAAAACACAAACACATTATGTAACATGCTATTATGTGAATTAGAATTTTAAATTTGCATAAAGTAAATGATATTAATTTTTGAATTTTTAAATTAATTAAATAGCATAAATTCTTTATTATTATCAAAAGAAAATAACTAAAAATTAGTTAAAAGATAATTAGAATAGTTACAGGAGTGAGTGGGAATTGAATGCAAAACTCTTGTTAAAAAATATTCTTGGAGAGAATATTGGCCACAACTGTGAAAGGCAAGAAGTCACTTCACGGAGGAAATTGGCTGGAGAACTATTTTTTTGGTTTTTGGTTAAAAATTAGAAGGGATTTTTAGGAATATATTTTTGGGCTCATATTTTGCATCTTTCTGGAAGTGGAGATTTTGGAAATGGCTTTGGAAATTGATCTCTGAAGGCGAAGCTTTGCTCCAACTCTCATTTCTTCAAGCTTTAGGAAAACAAGTTCCTTGACTATTATTTAGTTATTTTGTTGTTTTGAAAAGATTGCCTGTACAAATTTTATTTGTAGAAATTTTGTTAATTTTGTAAAAGTTGAGAAATTGTCTATATAAGAGGAAATGATTATTTTGTAGAAGCTTTGTTTTTAAAATTGGAAAGATTGTTGGAAATTGTCATGAATTAGTTAAAACCCTCTATATAAAATTTTGTTGAAAGCTTCTCTATAGAAAAGTTTGTTAAAAGCTTCTCTATAAAAAAATTGTTGACGACTTCTATACATGAAGTTTTGTTGTGATTATTTTATTGCCTCTGTAGAAAAATTTATAGTGAAATCAAAGAACCTTGTAGAAGATTATTTTTAAAATAATTGAAAATTCAAAAGGAAAATAATAGAGTGTTTAGAAAATCTCTATAGGTTTGAATTGAAATCCTCTGGATTAATTGTGTAAATTGAAATCCTTTGGTAGAAATTAGAAATATCTTCTGATAGAAAAATATTTGGTTAAATATGTTCTTCTCTACAATCACACAGACTTATTTGGTTTATATATATGTATATATTTTAAATATATACATTCCCTACATTAATGAATATATATATATATATATATATATTATTTTGGGTTTTAATTCCCTATAGAGGATTTCATATATTTTATTGAAAAACTTGATTAAACACAGGGAAATTCTATTTTATTTTTTTAAATTATATATTTTGAATTGTGTTGGTCTGGCTTTTTAGGTAGTGTATTTACCAATTTTTTTTAAAAATATAGTTAAAAAAAATATAAAATAATATTGGGGGGATTCGGCTGTTGTCGTACCCTTGGTCCCCATGCTTTACCTACGTGCTAGTGGGGGGTGTTGTACACAACCCAACCACGGTTGCACACAGCAGCCTGCAGGCTGCTAGGCATAGCCCTAGGTGGGGGCTGCAGCCTCCCCACAATGATTTATAAGTTTTCAAATTATTTTTATATAAATTAAAATATTTTTTTGAATATTTTTTTATTTAATTGAATATATATATATATATATATATATATATATATGTTTGTAACAACCCGTTGCGTAAACCCCAAAGGACAACAAAAAATGCAACATTTTTTTTTGAAAACATTAAGAATAAACACTAAGTTTACTAATGCAACTAACATAGCTAATGGTTACTTGTAAAACACTTAAGTCCCTTGGGGTACACGAGGTGACATTACATAATCTATCCCATAACAAGTTGATAAAAGTAATTATCAATACTACTAACATAACCCAATCATTCACATGTCTTATTTTAAACATTTATTAAAAATAAACAATCAGACAAGAATAAACCATATTGAAAACCATACATGCATTCATAATAGATTATACTTGGAAATATAAAGAACATATTATCTCAAATATAACACAATCTTAATGATATTAACAATTATGGATAAAGCATGAATTACATAATTATGATTATACATTACATCAAATTACAAGTACATCTCATTGAGCAATTACTCAAAATTACATCATATGTCTACCCAATACATAGGAGAGTAACATATCAATATACAAAGTATAATAGAAGTACAAGTATACATCTATAAACATATAAACTCTAGATCAAGCTGTCTCTGCAAAACTCTACACTGAAAAGTACAACTACAAGATAGGGAACCCAACAGGGTGCGTAGCACATTCCACCCGACCACCCTCGTGCTAGGAGTAGATAAGAAAGGGTCCCCGACCAAGAACATTCAAACAAATATACAAGACTAAAGTCCAAGCATAAAAAACTAAAACACACATAAAGGGAAACATAATATCAAAAGACCACTTCCAGAGGTTAGCAACAAAATAACTCAAGGGTAAGCTAGACAAGAGTGTCATCACACAGTCCTACATGGGTTATCTTGACTGCCTATCTCTAGACATTGATCCCCATCTATGGCTATCCTGACAACCTCTCTAGGCGACGACCCCATAGGGTGACTCATGCAAAACCATCAACCTCTCGTGGAGATGAGGCAACCATCTTTCCAACCACAGCCTTCTTGGCCCACCTTTAGTCTACGAGAGCACTAACAGGTGGATGAGGTATCCACAATTATCTTGTTAATGTTTAACTACCCAACCCCTAATTGATTAATTATGTTAGCACTTATTACTCAAACTCTAATGTGGGTTATCCTGACATCCCCTTTGTGTGCAAGCACTCACGTAGAGCCACTCTCCCTAGAAACCCAAATCACAACAACAAATTCCAAGGGGTTGTACCCACAAGTATACTAAAACACAAAATAGAACAACTATGAGGCAAAACCATCTCACCAAAAGTCATAAGATTCAACTCCCATAAAATCAGGTACAACTCAAATAAATTAACTCAAAGTCACAACTAAATTGAAAAATAGAGAAAAGTATCAAATTAAAAGGTCACATAATAAACCACCATATTCCCATGCCTCTAGAAGTTTTAAACAACTTAAGCTCCTATAGAAGGATAACTAACTTAAATATTTTCCACATGACCATAATCCAATTAAGCAAAAACTACAATTGACTCACCAATCATCAAATAATAAGAAATCTAAAACAATTTGTTTATCTCTAATTTCGCAATAACACATTATAGTAAACATCTATTTCTCTATTTAAAATATTTCATTGTAAATTAAATTCCTAATCCATGTACTTTTCGCATTCATCATAATTAAATAATCATTTTAATATTTATACTTAATTATTTATTTAATTATTTATATTATTTAATTATCAATAACAAATTTACAATTATTAATTCCCTAAAATTTATAAATATATATATATATAAATACAACATATATATTATATATAAAATATATTATAATAATATATTATAATAATATTATAAATATAATATATATATTTAAAAATAAAATAAATTAAAATTAAATCTTAAAAGAAATTTATGATTTTTATGTAGACATAAAAGAAATGGGTGGTGGTTGTACACAACCGAACCCCACAGTGAGGGCTGGCTATGTTGGCAGTGTTGACACTGCCCTCACTATTGCCTCCCATCATGGGGGAACCCTTGTGGGGGTAACACCCCCCCATCACCTCCCTTTAATTTTTTTAATTTTTATTTAAAAAAAAACTACAATTTCATTGAATTCGCGTACGAAAATTTACAAATGGGTTTTCTCGAAATACAATAAAATTTCTCCAGAATGATTTCAATGGGTATAAACAAAAGTGTATATATATATTTTGTATATGTATATGTATGTATTCAAATACACACACACACACACACACACACACACACATATATATATATATAAAATAATCAACTCAAATGTTTTAATCTGACAGAATATTTTCGTAACACTTTCTACAGGAAGTTTTTTTTTTTAAATTACCTAAGAGATTTTTTTTAATTTTCCAAATAAATAGAATTAATTTGGAAAATAAAAAACATGATAATCATCTACACAAAATATTTAACAAATTTCACCAAGGTTTCAATTTTACAATTTTGATAGAGGATTCCATTTGCAACCTACATAGGTTTTCTATTGTTTTCCTTTTGTAGTTTTCCTATTTTTTAACAATAATTTTATTTGATGAGGCTCTCTGATTTTACTATAAAAGAAATTTTTACAGAGGCAACAAAATAATAATGACAAAACTTCAATAGTTGAGAACAAATTTTTTCTACAGAGGAACTTTTAACAAAATTTTCTACAGAGGGTTACAACTAATTCACGACAATTTCCTCATAGACAGACAATTTCTGGAAATCTTTTCAAAATAGGAAAATAATTAAACAAATAGTAAAAGAACTTATTTTCCTAAAGCTTAAAGGAACGAGGAATGGAGCAAAGCTTTGCCTCTAGAATTTCAACTTCTAAATCCTTTCTAGAAACTTCACCTCTAGCCAAAAGAAAAATATGAACCCCAAAACTATATACTGAAAGCCCCCTCCAATTTTAACTAGAAAACCCCCCCAAAACCCCAAAAACATTCTACAGCCAATTTCTTTCCATGAAGAAACTTTCTACCATTCACAACATGCCAATATTCTCTCCGAGAATATTTTAAAACAAGAATTTTATTAAATTCCCACTCACTCCCGTAAATCCTCTAGTATAAATTAACTAATTTTTTAAAATTATTTTTCTTTTAATAATAATAAAGCATAATAAGCTATTTAATTAATTTAAAAATTCAAAAATCAATACCACTACCTTAAGAAAATTTAACATTCTAATTCACATTATAACATCTATTATTTTTATTTAAACTATCCACTCAATCAAGAAAATTTAATTAATTATCTTAACTATAATCCTCTATAAATAATTATATCAACTAAATAACATTAATTAATCACACATAAAATAAAGATTAATTAAATACCAACCATTCACAAATAAGTAAATAATCAATACATAAATTAAAAAAATAAGGTCAATACCACAACACCGCAAAACTCACAACAAGGTGACAAACTTGGGATGGGGACACTTTCTTATCAACTCCCTTTTCAACATCATACCCATTGGGTTTATGGGACACACTCAAACCTGTCAAGCAAGTGGAGTCGGTGTCTAGTACCTACATCCTACATATAAACAAACATCAAGTAGCATGTAAATCTCCATTGCAGACACACCGTGAAAGGTAATCGTGGGGTAGCAGGGCACTTGCAAGCAAGTGATGCCACTTTGTCCTTTCACCAAGAATCACTAGAAAACACATTAGAAATCATAGCAACATAGAATCACAACATCACCATATATATTATTAAAGAAAACCATAACACAACCATATAACATAATCACCATGAAATGTATCATCAAGCATCACATGTAATATCAAGTGCAACAAACCAACCAAACTATGAATCCACACACAACCAAAACGGTGAACTGATCACCCACACAAACCAAGTACAAAATCCACAACAACACGAGGGGTATTACATCCTCCCCCCTAGAACATGGCTTACTCCTAGAAGCCACTAAATAAATATGGGTAAGCCTCTCTAATACGGAATGCATCCTCCCATGTCGTTGAAGTCTCATTATTCGTGTCCCATTGAACCCACACCTGTTCAATACCTCTTCCCCTAAGGGAAAGTCTTTGATGTTGTAGCACAACCACAGGTTCGAGTGTTAGCTAACCGTCCTTGACCTGAAGAGCATTCCAATCAAGTACACGAGTAACATTTGGATAATATTGCCTAAGCACAGAAACATGAAAAACATCGTGAATCCGCGATAGACTGGGCGGCAATGCCAGGCGATAAGCAATGGGGCCAATCCTCTCCAAAACTTCAAATGGTCCAAAAAATTGAGGTGTGAGCTTGGAACCCTTTTCGTAATGGATTGGGCTCTTTCACAGTCGTACTCTCAAAAAGACTCGATCACCAATAGAGAACTGATGGTCAACTCTATGTGCATCAACGTATTTCTTCTGTCTATCTTGAGCTGCCACAAGATGCTCTCTGATACGAGCTACCTGTTGTTCCATGTCCAAAAGCATTTTGGGACCAAGGAGAACTCTGTCCTCAAGATGGTCCCAACTTAATGGGGTCCTGCAGGGATGACCATATAGCACCTGAAAGGGAGCCATACCAATCGAGCTATGATATCCATTGTTGTAGGAAAACTCCACCAGATGCAAATAATCCTCCCAACATGACTATTGATCCATCACGTACATACGAAGCATGTCCTCAAGAACCTGATTAACTCTTTATGTCTGACCATTTGTTTCAGGATGGTAGGTAGAACTAAAGCTCAGCTATGTTCCTAAGGCACACTGCAATGATGTCCACAATGCAGATGTGAACACTAGATCTCTGTCAAAAATGATTCTTTGTGGAATACCATGCAGATGAACAATATCTTTCATGAATATTCTAGCAACTGAAGAAGTAGTGTATGATGATCGGATGGGGGAGAAGTGTTCCACCTTGGTCAATTTGTCAATTGTGATCATGATAGCATAATGAAGTCAAGAAGTCATAGGCAATCCCATAATAAATTCTACAGAAATTATGTCCCACTTCCATTCTGGAATGAGATGAGGCTATAAAAGGTCTACGGGATGTTGGTGTTCTGCCTTAACCCTTTGACATTCCAAACATCTAGCCACCAAATATTCAATATCCCTCTTCATGCCAGCCTAAAAGTATAGTGCACGAAGATCTGCATACATTTTCTTAACTCTCGAGTGAGCAGAGCAAGGAGCTCGATGTGCCTCAGTCATAATTAGAGTCTGAAGACCCTTAGCAAAAGGCACGTACATGCAACCCTTATACCTCAAAATACCATCCAACTCCAGTGAGTACCCAGCATACTTTCCCTCTAAAGCTCTACCAAATTCAATTTCTAACTTTACTTCCTGATATCAGCTATCTGTAGGAAGCACTGTGAGGACTTGACTCCTTAAACCCACCTCAAGAGCTACTGCAGAAATCTCATGTCTCCGTCGACTCAGAGCATCTGCCACTACATTTTCCTTTCCTTGAACATACTTGACCTCAAAGTCATATTCGCAGAGCAATTCCATCCATCTCCTTTATCTGGCATTCAGGTTCGGCTAAGTAAAAATGTACTGCAAATTGTGATGATCATTGTGAAGCTCGAACCAATGACCCAATAAGAAGTGTCTTCATCTCACAAGAGCATGAACCACTCTGGCTAACTCCAAGTCATGTGTGGGGTAATTTAGCTCATGATCCTTGAGCTTATGGGATTCATATGCAATTACACGTCCTTCTTGCATCAAGACAACTCTTAAGCCCTCCAAGGAAGCATCGGTGTACACCACGAAATCCCCAGTAGGATCAGGAACCGCCAATATTGGTGCACTAGTCAACCTATCCTTAAGGATCTCAAATGTTGTCTGGCACTAATCAGACCAAATGAACTTCTTTCCTTTCCTCTGAAGGGAAGTAATGGATATGCAATCCTAGAAAAACCCTATACAAACCGTCGATAATAACCCGCTAAGCCCATAAAATTGTGAATCTCTAGAACATTCTTGGGTACTGGCCAATCAATAATAGCCTAGATCTTTGATGGATCCACTGTGATACCTGCACCTAAGATGATGTGCCCCAAATATTTCACTTATGTTTTGTAGAACTCACACTTAGCCAAATTGGAAAATAGCTGGTTGTCCCTCAAACATTGTAATACATGTCTCAAATGTTCCTCATGCTCCTCCATTGATTTAGAGTACACCAGCATGTCATCAAGAAACAAAATTACAAACCTATCCAAGTAGGTTTGGAAGAATCCATTCATTAGGGTCATAAAAACTGATGGTGCATTTGCTAACCCAAACAACATAACAGTGAATTCATAATGCCCGTAATGAGTACAGAATGTAGTTTTATGAATATCATCTTTGTCTATTCGTAATTGATGATAACCAGACTTAAGATCAATCTTAGTGAAAACCTGAGCTCCTTTTATCTGATCAAATAAATCATCAATTCTCAGCAAAGGATACCAATTCTTGATCGTCACTTTGTTGAGCTGCCTATTTATATCAATACATAATCAGAGTGAACCTCCCTTTTTCACAAATATAACTAGTGTTCCCCAAGGGGAAACACTAGGATGGATGAATCCTTTCTCTAAAAGCTCCTCTATCTACAAACGAATCTCCTCCAATTCCTATGTTGTCATCCGGTAAGGAGCCCAAGATATAGGCTCAACTTTAGGAACAAGATCGATTATGAAGTCAATGTCACACTTTGGTGGCATCCCTAGTATTTCACTTGGAAAAACATCAGAATATTCCTTAAGAAGGGGGTAATCATCCAATGAAATCCCTTGACTCTCGTCTGAGCCCAAATCGTTAACAGACACTGCAAATAGCTGACAACCCTGTCTGAAGCACTTTTTTAATTGCATAGCTGAGATCAAATGCAGTGAGATAGGTCTCTGAATGCCAATGATCTCAACCTCATTACCTGCATCTTCAACACAACACACAACCTTACACCGACAATCAATTATGGAACAGTGGGCAGTCAACCAATCCATACCTAGAACCACATCATATGAACCAAGAGGTAGGATTTGAAGATCCATCATAGTCATGAATGATCCAATTTGCAAGTTACAACCCTGAACTAGTGACTCAATTGCTACCTTTTCCACAAAGGAAAATTTGACCTGCCACTTAACGCCTTGCCTTGTTGCCACCAGTCTATAGCGTTCTACTACTAAAGGAGAAATGAATGAATATGATGCTCTAGAATAAAAGAGAATAGAAATGCTAGTACCATATAACACACCTAATGTCTCAACTACAGTGCCCTAATTTTCAGCTTGGCAATTGTCCACTATCGCAAATACCCAATGTGCTCTACCTGCATCACCCATTGTGGGCTCAGAAGTAGCTAGTCTCTAACTAAAACCTGTAGTGCTCCTTGTGGACACTGTCTGGCAATATGTCCCCGTTTCCCACAAGAGAAACAACCTGTGCCTTTTCCAAACCCTCTAAAACTAGATGGTGCACTTGACTGCTGGAAACTGCTTCGAGATGGTGTCGACTATGCGCTCTAAGTAGGCTACTCAAAATGATCTTGTCTAATACACTGCCAGCTTCAGTTCTTCCTGCTATGAGATTTGTCTCCCTGCTAAGATTTTGATTTGTTCTGTTTGGGTTGTGCTTACTACTGCTTCTATGGACCACCCTTTGAGGGTGCCCAAAAATTCTTGGAAGACCTTGTAGCTTGAGGTTGTCCACCTCTATAACCAAAACCTGATACTAGGGCACTGCCGATCTGAACTCCTATGTGACCTCCTAATGCCATAGCCAGATTTTCTTCTACAAGGTGAGCCTTCTCAACAACTACCTCCATTGTCTTCGGCTTGAAGGCCCTAACTCCACCATTGATTTAGGCATTTAAGCCCCTGAAAAAATGTTGCACAAGCATTGCCTCATCATTTCCAATCCTTGCATACTGTTTGAGCTTGTAAAAATGATGCTCGTATTGCTCCACAAACATTTCCATCTATCTTAGCTCATGGAATTCATCTGCTCTACACTATCTCTAGTGATCAGAAAGAAAACGGGCCATGAATCTCTCCATAAATAATTCCCAAGTCACCATACTGATGTCAATATGTAATTTTTGTTTTTCCAGCCGCCACCAAGTGGATGCAAAGCCTCTAAGGTGCATGATGGCACACCTAGCCCTAGTATTGCTACCATAGGTATGCATAGCAAAGCATCTATCCATATCGATAAACCAAGTCTCTGCCTCAAGACCCCCACCAGAACCATCAAATGTGGGAGGTCGTGCTCTCAACAAGTCTCTCATGTGACCCGCCACTACTGCATCTTGTTCAGCTGTGGTTTCCCCACGTCTAGGAGATCTCTCCCTTTCCCTTTCCAACCTCTATTCTTCCTCATACCTAGGGCCTAAACGACCTAGTATCTCCTCTAGTAAATGTTGCAACTGAGCATCTAAACTAGGTTTTTCTGGATTCTGACCACCACCTGTCAGATTGCTTTGGGAACTTTGTAGTTCCTCACGCTTAGAACCGTGGGAACTCGGAGGTGATGGAATTTGACAGTTGGTCCCACAACCACTTTCTTAGCCTCTTCCTCAAGCACGACCTCTACCCCAAGGAATGATCCTGCACAACAATTGGGGTTATGTGAGATCAAGAGTTAACGCAAAGGTTACCTAATGGACTCAAACTACTGTTGTGGAGTTTTGCACCATTACTTAGGAGTAGGGACCCTCTTTTCGGATGTTTTTGACCTTTGGTTTTATTGTACTTATCTTTTGAGGTCTTGACATGTTGGTCTTGTTAGCTTTGATCTTACCTTGGGCTTGAATTGGTTAAAATTGAGTTTTAAGGCAAAATCGGGTTTTCACGAGTCGGGATTTTCCGGCTCCGTTTCACCTTTAGGGTCAATTCCGGGATTTTTTACGGATTTTCTTTTGCCAAAATCCTGAACTTCATCGTTTTCTTGGTTTTACTTTTCCGCAAAATCTATGTTCATCCAGATTTCCGCGTATCTTGAGATTTTTTGAAATTTCGTTTGGGCTCGGGTTTTCGGATTTGCCAAAAGTGTCTTGTCGCTCATTAATGACCAAGGTACCTTTGCTCAGATGCACAAATGGAGGGACATAAAACCTTTTGGGCATCATTTTTTCAACTTTATCATTCATTTGTTTGCTACTTTGGCGATTGAGAGCTTTCATCTAAGCTTTGAGCATTGATCCTGTGTTGCTTGTGCGTGGATTGTTTGGTGTTGATTGAGGTTTTTATTGCTTGAGCGTGCTTGCATTGTGGTTGCTTCTTCGACCTCAAGTTTCGACTGAATTGATCCATGGTATGTTATCGATGGTCCCTCTTGTTGGTTTACGCAATGATTGAGTTTTCTTGTATTGATTGGACATTTCGTGTCGGCCCATGTTAGCTACTATTTCCTTCCTATAGAGTTAGGGTTTGACCTATTTTTCATAGAATCATCATCACCTGTGCCCTATGAGTGCTATTTATCCATTAGACGATGGGTGCACATGTTTGGAAGGGCTTCTGGGTTAAATTGTTTGCCCCCTTAGTGCGAAATCTGCCTTATTGTGCAAGGGTAGGGTTTTTTCGGTGTTCGGCCCAGAACGGAAAATTTGTTATGATTGATCAATCTTGACCTTGTATTACACTAACCATAGCCCTGTGAGGATTCAGAGTACCTTGGATTGATCTTTGCAGTTGGTATTCTAGATCCTGAGCTTCCACTGTTTTCCATGGCGAAAGTCTGGTCATCAAATTAGGGCATCATAGTTTCACCATGGGATCTAAACATTTTGAGGTCTTTTGAAGTCTAAATTCATTTGCATTTTGAATCCTATTGGTTGGCATCAATTTCAGGACTATTCGAATCCAGGTAGAAAGGATTGCATGATCATTCGGTCGTTGGTTCATGTATCATCATTTATCGGGTTTCCGAGGTGCTCGCAGAATTCCTTCGCACTCAGATTTTCCCAGTTTTGGCTGATTCTGCGGGGCATAATGATTTCTAGAGTTCCTCAAACTGTCCATGAAAATCCACCCCATCCGGACTTTTCCAGTTTCCCTGTTTGATTGCACTTCTTCCGATTTTCTAAGGATAGGATTAACGGAGTAAAAGTTAAATGCTAATTTCTTGTTGCCAATGAATGAATTTCATGATTATCTTATGATCTTTTGTCTGTACTAACGATTCGATGTCTTGGTAACAGGAATCCGTCTAGGTTGGATTTCTCCAAAATTCCGCCTCGATGGGATTTTCCCGGTTTATAGTGTTTTCCCGGATTGTTTTGTTTTTCTGGATTTTCAGAGATCGATAGTTTGTGATGGGTTTTAATTGCTTTATATGATTTTATACTAACCTTTGGACTAGAATATTCATGATAAATTGATACTTATGATGTGTTTGTGTATGTAGGTCGAATCAAGCAAGGCTACAGCAGGGAAGTCCATGGGTGACACGGAGGGGTCTTCCATCTCAGAAGCAGAAAGGATAAGATTAGACATCAAAAGTCAGCTCCCCGAAAGCAAGGTATCTTCTGTGTGGGCCGAGGTGTCTGACACCAATGTTGGGGCTTGGAGATATGAATAATTTAAGCAGAGGATGGCTTAAAAGGATCTGTCAGTCTTAAGGCAGGGAATGATGAAATTTGGGTTAGTGCATGTGGCAGGTTTCCCTCCACCAATTCAATGTTATGAGTTGATTCTGGAGTGGGCCAGGCAATACGACTTTGACACACAAAGGGTTGTCAGTACTGAGGGAAGAGTTTTGGCTAATTTTAGTCCTATCTCCATTGCCCAATCTTTTGACATGCTGGATCTATCTTCTGTGTGTGCTTTGAACATAGAAACGGCTAAAACATACTATGAGAATGAGCCATCCAAAGCTCAACAAATGATCAACTCATGGTTAGAGAAACCGAAATCCCACCATTCCAAATTACCTAAGCAACTGCATAGGGTTAAATTCAGGTCGGATAAGTATGATGCAATTACACTCTTGAGCAGAGTGGCAGGGTTGAAGACTACTGGAGTGTTGGAAAACTGGATGGTTCATGTGATTAGCAAGATTGAACAAGGAACCAATTACCATTGGGAAGGACTTATTAGTTCTAAGATTGATAAACAATTGAGGAATGTCCTGGAAACTAAGAGGTTCACCATGTCCTCTTATGTCATGTATGTACTAGCTAGATTCTACCCATACAGGGGTTTGAATCCAAGAGGGACATTGGGACAGGACATAATCTATGAGATCTATCTGGAACTGCACCTGGGACACAAAGACTACCGTAGGGCTAATGATGCATTCACTATGCATATCACCCAGATGCTTCCAAATGAAGAGCATATGAGGCTTTTAGATGGAGCCAAAGAATTGATAAAGAACTACAGAGCCTGGTTCATTCAATTTCCCACCTTCACCTACCTTAGAATTGATGGATGCCCAATCGCTCCATACAGGTTACCTAGGTACCCCATAGATCACATTGTGTTATTGGAGATTGTCAGACAAATTTGTGAGTTTGACACCATTGTGAAGAAGGAGAAGCATAAAACAGGTTTTGGTGGGGATTTCCCCCTTGGAATTGGTGTGGTAGAGGTGTGCCCTTCTATTCAATCAGTACATATGGTAGGAGATGAGTTAGCAACATATGGTTTCTCCTTCCATTCCAAAAGAATGAACTTTGATATTACTGGGGAAGCACAGAAGAAGGCTACCAAGGAGTATCGGCATAAGGATGACCTAGAGGACTATTGGGCTAAAATTAAGGATGACCTTGAAGCAAGAAAGAAGAGATATTCCAGGCTCCCTGTGGAGGCGATCAGACAATACAATGTCAAGTTGATCCCTGACCAACTGGAAGACGATGGAAACCTGGTGCAGGTTCATGCTTATGAAGCTGTGAAGGACAGGCCAGTCAAGGAGATCAACTGGAATGAAGATGAGGTCATAGAGTTGGAAGACCTAATGGCCCCAGTCATGAAATTCACCTCTTCTTGGTTGAAGCATAAGGTTTGGGAGCTGGAAAGCAAGAAGGTAACTTGTACCTTCAATTTGATGGGAGACCTCAATCCCATATCTACTTCAGAAGAATCCAGGGAAGACAAACCCAAAGGGAAAACCAAAAGGAGCTCTCCTTTCAAGATAAAGATTAGAGGCCCCTAGGAAAGTGATCCAGAAACAAAAAGGAAGCCAAAAGGAAAAAGGAGATTGCAGACTTTGAAGATTAGTAAGTCCTCTGATGAGGAAGAGTTGGAAAGAGCAAAAGAGGAGGATGCTCCTCCACCACCGAAGAAGACAAGAACCTCCAGGACTTCAAAGAAGAAGGGTCAGGTTGCCTCAAAGGATGAGCCTCCTATTGTTGATGTGGAGAGTTCAGGAGGAGAGAAGGCAAAGGTCTACATGAGGAGGTCAAGGACTCCATCCCCTAAGGAGCCAGTGCAAAAGAAGGACCTTTCTCTGGAGATGACAACAATAGAACCATCTAGGGTTGTTTCTCTCCCACCAAGCATACCTTAGCAGGAAACTCCTGAGAAGCATGAAGCTAGTGGGGAGGCAGAGCCATTCAAGGAAGGAACACTCTTTGATGAGGCAGCTAGGTTTGAGGCTGAAGAGGTTGAGAAGGTTCCTTCTCCCCTGGTGCAGTATGAAGATTCTCCGGAGAATGGCAAAGGAAATGAATTGCCTGAGAAAGAGGAAGATATCCCAGTTAGAACCCCATCACCGGTGTGGGAGGTGGAGCTTGAAGAAGATGATCAAGGTGAGCAGCTCCCTAAAAAGGAGCAAGATAAAACAATTGAAAAGGAAGAGGAGAAGGTGCCAGAAGAGAAACAAGAAGAAGCAAAAATAGAGGAAATATGGGTAGAACCTGCAGCCCCGGATTGGCTTGAAAAGGAGATTGCAAGGAAGAAACAGGTAGTAGTTGAGGACACTCCCTTGGATTGGGATGAAATGCTATCTAAAATTGGCAAAGGAAAGAAAAAGAAGGCAGCTAAGGTAGTTTCCAAGGTGGAGAGAGATGAAGCGAATAACAAGGTCATCCATATTGCCACCCCTGCTGTAGACAAGACTAGAGAAGAGATCACTAGTCAGGACTACAACGTGCAGACTATCAACCTTGGACCGGCCTCCATGGAGCAGGACATAGAGGAGTATGAAGGGTCTAGTGCTGTGATTATTGGCAAGTTAAGGAGAGAGACCCAAACCAAGCATGAGCTAAGGAAGGACAATGAAAGGCTTAAGAAATGTTTGGAAGAGGTGATGAAACCTCTGCAGTCCCTCCATCCTTCTTCCTCTGTCACTCTTGGCTTTCTACCCAAGGAAACCATCTCCGGGATTAAGAAAATGAAAACCTCTACCCAAACTGCAGTAGATTGGCTTAAGGATGTGCAGATAAAGGGAGATAGTGCAATTAAGGAAATCCTTTCAGTTGGGAAGGATGCAGTTCGAGCCAAGGAATTATTAGACCATGTGCTATCACAGGACAAAGAGGACATTGACCTCTTGCTGCAGAAATCTAAGATTATCATAGAGCACGGTAAGGAACAACTGGTTGTGGACGGGATTCTTCCTTCTTCTAGGTTGAATGAACCATGGGAATGGTTTGAGGCCCTATAGATTCGGCATAAGGCCATGAAGAAGATCTAGAAACGGAAGAAACAAATAGATGGAGATCTTATAGGAGTATGTGAGGGATGCATTGCATTCTTTGAGGTAATCACTGGAAGAAGGAAGATTGCTCCTAAATACCTAAGTCTGGAGCAGCTCAGGGAATGGTGGCATGAGGTCTATACTCCAGATTCTGAGAATGTTATAACTGGCCACCAGCTTGATGATGTAGCCACCTACTTTGAGGTAATGGATAAATACCAAGCACATAAGGAAGAATGGGATAAGACTGTTAAATAGTCAAAAGAGGAGATTGATTCCATTAAATGTAGACTTAAGATCTTGCCTTTACCACCTGTTGCTGAGCTGGATGGAATATTTTTGAGGGTTCAGGGATCGTTGGCCCAGAGCAAGGATAAAGGAGGTGATATTTAATGCCATTTTGAGATTTGTGCTTCCCTATTATCATAGGGCATGCATTGGACCGGACTACATTGGGGATTGTGCCTAGGCCGACCTTGATGATATAGATGGCATTTAATGTGTGCCTTATTTTGATTTCCTAAGGCCAACTTGTTTTGGGCGAATATTCTTATTTTGTAAAAATGTTTGGCTGGGCCGACATATCTTGAGATTTTCTATTAAGGGGCATTCTTGCCTTATTGTAAGGGGTTAGCTAGAAAGTAATAGAGACAAGTAAGAGCAAAAAGAAGCTAGAGTATTTTGTAGTAGGAGTAGTATTCAATTTCTTGAAGCAAATATTATAATCAGAATGGTGGTATTGTTGCAGCATTTTGGATGGTCTAATACAATTGAAGACATTGTGGTTTTCCTGGTGCAATCTCTTGTGTTATTTCATCTTGCATGGTTCTTGTTGTTCTATCTTTCAAATTGCTTAAAGATTTAGGGTTTAGTATTCAGAAACAAATCAGTTTTAGGTTGGTGAATGATGTTTATGATTTCATATTTGGAATGTTCGTAGCAATCTCTGGTCTATACTCCCAGTAACTATCTGATTGTAGTAGGCTGGTGAAGTCAACCTAACCATACATTTAAATGTGTTTAAGTTCGATTGTGGATGAATTTCTATGATTTGAAAATCTGTATACCTTAGAAGATTGCACCGTTCTTGCAAGATTGCATGGTGGGTTAAGCAAGAATTGGTTATTTAAGATTGGTCCATTCCAGATATCTGTCATTTGCATCACTCATTCTAGGAGTAGTTTAGATTTCATCATATTCTTGTACCCCTTATCTTTTTGTTATTTCTTCATCACTTGGTTAGATTTAGGATTAGAGATCATTATATTGTGAAATCCGATAAATTGAAAGATACAGTTTGCTTGTAGTAAGGTCCCTTTGTGATTACCATCATTTTCACATATTATCTGAGTTGTTTATGCATCGTCATGACCTGACACCCGAGAGACCTTGGGGTGATTTTTAGAAATTTATTGTTGAAGATTATCTTTCAAGAGAGATAGAATATCTTTTTCTGTCTGAGTTGTTGTTATGCAGAAAACACCATCAACACTATTGAACCACTTACACCACATAATTACCACACTTGGAAGGGTCGCATGATGACTCTTCTCTAGTCTAGAGGGTTATGGTCCTATTTGGATGAGGTTCAACCTCAGTTGACATGTGCCTTTGAGGTTATGTAGCACAGGAACAATATGGATCAGGCTATGGGATTGATGGCTTTACACATTTCTGACAGTCTCCTATTTCATCTTGAGGGTTGTCTCACTCCTCGAGCCATTTGGACCAAGTTTGATGGGATTTTTTGTACTGTCAACGAGTTCAGAGCCTTGCAGCTTGAGGCAGAGTTAACTTCCTTGGTACCTGATTCATTTCCCTCTATTGAGGACTTTCTAATGAAGTTCAAACAACAAAGATCTATCTTGCAAGGTTGTGGTAAGACTAAGACTGATACAGAGTGAATTTTCCTTATCCTCTCCAAGCTTCAGGGTCCATTTCAGATCTTCTCTTCGACCTTCTATTCCACCATGGATGCCTTGGGTGCTCGCCATGTCATGCCTTCTTTTGAGGTCTTTTGTGATTGTCTGACTCGTGAGAAAGCTAAGCTTAAGCAATTGGATTCCCTTTCAGGTTCACAGAACCAAGCATTGGTAGCCCAGTCCTCCAAAGGAAAACAAAAGTAGAAACCGAAGCCTAAGAAAGATTCAGGGGCTAGTGAGAATCCCTCCAAGCCACCACCTAAGTCTGATTCAAAACCATAGTCCAATTCTAAACAGGGAAAATCTTCAAAGTCTGGTGAGTCTTCCTCCAAGACTAAGAAGAAATCTGGTGATCCTTGCAGTTTTTGTGGCAAGGAAGGACATCCCGTTTCCAGGTGTTGGAAACGTTTAGAGGCTTTGGAGGAAGCCATGCAACAGCATAATATCAGTGCACCTCAGCCTCCTTCATAGCCCACAGGGAAAGGTCATGCTCTTTCTGCACGAGCATTGTCCTTGGAATCCACTTGGATTCTAGATTCTGGTGCCTCTCACCATATGACACACACAGAGGATTTGGTCACCGCTCTTTCCCCTACAGGAACTAGACATATTGTAGTTGGTGACTCAGCACAACTTTCAGTTCAGGGTTCAGGTACTATTTCATTGGATGGTGGTTTTCTACAGGATGTGCTTTTGGTTCTTGACATTTCAACAAACCTTCTATCCGTTTATCAGATTTACCACTCTGGCTCTGGTAAAATAGTTGAGTTCTCACCACATGATGTGGTTATTCAAGATCTTCATGATCCTGACTTGGTTGTGGCTACTGGGAGTGTGGATTCTGCATCTCGCTTATACATATTTGATGGCTTTGAGAGTTTAGACACTGTTGGTTCCTCTCTTATAGCACATGTAGATTTAGTGAGCAGGCTTTGGCATGAGCATTTTGGCCATGTCAATTACAGATATCTACAGCAGATGAGTACATAGGCACTTGTGATTGGGCTTCCACCGATTTCTTGTACTGATGGTGTATTTCGTGGTTGTGTCCTTGGCAAACATCATCGACATCCTTTTCCTAAGGGTTGAGCCACTCGTGCTAGGGCAGCCCTAGAGTTGGTACATAGTGATCTTATGTCATTTCTGACTCCTTCTTTTTCAGGGGCCTGTTATGTGCTCACTTTTATTGATGACTTCTCTAGACGTACATGGGTGTACTTTCTTAAGTACAAGTCTGATGTCTTTGACTCATTCAAGACTTTTAAGACATTTGTGGAGAAGCAATCTAGACTTTGTATCAGGAGGATATGCACAGATAATGGGGGGGAGTATGTTAATCAGGCTTTCAGAGATTTTTGCATTGAGCATGGTTTACAGCATCAGTTTATAGTTCCTTACACCCCTCAGCAGAATGGTATTGTTGAGAGAAAGAACAGAACCTTACGGGAGATGGAAAATTGTATGATACAGTCTCGAGCTATGAGTTCTTCATTTTGGGCTGAGGCAGTCAATTGTGCCAATTATATTTAGAATCGGATGCCTCATAAGGCATTGCAACATATGACTATTGAGGAGGCTTGGACCCATGTCAAGCCTGATATTTCTACATTCTGAGTTTTTGGTAGTGAGGCTTGGGCATTTATTCTTGATGCTCAATGGAAAGCCATGGAGAGGAAGAGCTGACCACTCATATTTTTTGGCTACTGTGAGGATGTTAAGGTGTACAGGTTGTTTGATCCTGATTCCAGAGAGGTCTTGTTTCGGCGGGATGTCCAGTTTGATGAGCGCTATCCTCAGATGGATTCTGAGTTTTTGGTAGTGAGGCTTGGGCATTTATTCCTGATGCTCAGCGGAAAGCCATGGAGAGGAAGATTTGACCACTCATATTTGTTGGCTACTATGAGGATGTTAAGGTGTATAGGTTGTTTGATCCTGATTCCAGAGAGGTCTTGTTTCGGTGGGATGTCCAGTTTGATGAGCGCTATCCTTAGATGGATTCTCCATCACCAGCTTCCCCTCATTTCCTACTCCTTCCTCTTCATCTCTTGAGGATTACTTATCTCTTGAGGATGATGTAGATGATGATCCACCATCTCCACCACCACCAGTTGCTCCGTCTTTGCCAAGGTGGGCCCGTGTCACTGTTGATGCAACTGGTTCTTTGGCGGGTGATCCTTCAGATACTCGTCACACTCGTGCTCAGACATCTGGTTCTAGTCTTTTGAGTCATTCCATTTCAGATGATCCTCAAAGGTTTTCAAAGGCGACAGGACACCTTGAGTGGGATAGGGCCATGGATGAGGAGTATTCTTCTTTGATGAAGAATCATACTTGGGATCTTTGTCCTCTTCCTAAGGGAAGAAAGTTGGTCCGATGCAAGTGGGTGTATCCTACCAAGTATGCTGCAGATGGTTCTATTGATAAGTATAAGGCACGTCTTGTTGCGAAGGGGTTTTCTTAAGTAGAGGGTATTGACTACTCCGAGACCTTTTCTCCTATCGCCAAGATGAATTCTATACGCCTGGTACTTTCACTTGCAGCTTCACAGGGATGGACAGTGTTTCAGATGGATGTGAAGAGTGCCTTCTTGCATGGAGACCTACATGAGGAGATCTATATGGAGCAGCCTCAGGGATTTGTGTAGGACACTTCTTTGGTTTGCAAACTTCAACGTTCATTGTATGGTCTCAAACAAGCCCCTCGGGCTTGGTATGAGAAGATGGACTGTTTCTTGCTTTCCTCTCACTTCACACGCTGTCATTCCAATCACACAGTGTATATTTAGCATCAGGAGGGTGATCTTTTGATTCTTGTGCTATATGTAGATGATCTCATCCTTACAGATAGCTCATCCTCCATGATTCAAAGTGTTCAGAGAGTGTTGATGGAGCAGTTTGAGATGACAGATCTTGGTCTCTTGCACTTCTTTCTGGGTCTTCAGGTTATTCAGTCTTCAGATGGGATTTCCATATTTCAGGAGAAGTATGCTCTTGATATGCTTCAGCGATTTGGCATGCTTGATTGCAAGTTTTCCCCCACTCCTTTTTAGTCAAGTGTTGTTTTGTCTTCCACTTGCTCTACTCCTTCAGTAGACCCCACTTTATACAGGCAATTGGTTGGCAGTTTGTTGTACCTGACACATTCTCATCCTGATCTTTCCTTTGTGGTTGGCCTTGTCTCTCAGTTCTCTCATGATCCTCATGAGAGCCATTGGCAAGCAGCTAAATGTATCTTGAGGTACATTCGGTGCACCACTCATTATGGCATTCACTACACTTCAGGATCCCCTCACATCATTGGCTTCACTGACTCCGATTGGGTTGGTGATGTCAATGATCAGAAGTCTACTTCTAGCTTTGTTTTTTGCCTTGGTTCTGGTCCTATCACATGGTCTTGCAAGAAGTAGTCTTCTATTGCATTATCATCTATAGAGGCTGAGTACCGTGCAACAGTGTTAGCCAGTCAGGAGGTTTTATGGCTTTGGTAGTTGATGACAAAGTTTGGGTTTCCTCCAGATTGTCCCACTATTCTTTGGTGTGACAATCAGAGTGCCATTCACATTTCTCGCAACCCAGTGGAGCATCAGCAGACAAAGCACATTGAAATCCACATGCACTTCATCAAGCAGTTGATTGAGATGGTTCTCTCATCTTGGAGTACATTCCTATAGAGGAGCAGGTTGCAGACATCTTCACTAAACCTTTGGCATCTCCGCGCTATCTTCAGTTGCGCTCCATGCTTGGGGTGAAGGAAGTTGTCCTTAGGGGGTCTCAGTGAGGCCTTCCTTCCTTCATGTTTTCTTTTCAGCATGATTCTTTATCTCTTTTTGGAGAGGAGTTTTTTCCCACTAGGTTTTCTCCTTTACTCCGCTTTATAGAGATTTTCTTGTACTCAGGTACCTAATCAGGCCATGTTGTCGGGACCCTTTGTTGCATTGTAGTTCCTTTGCTTTCTTCTACATTGTTTGTAGTTGCATTGTAGCTCATCTTAAGGGGGGGTGTTAGAGTAAAGTAATTAATTAATTTTACTCTCCTCTTAAGATTTCACTTTATGCATATATTAGTCATTTAATAATTAATATTTAATTATTAAATGCTCTCACCTTAGGGTTAGGTTTTCCTTTCGGTGTTGTTCTCCTTTATAAGGATTGATCCTTTGTATTGTATATTCTTCTTGATTCATTTTTTCCTCTGATAATAAATCTTTTCACTTTGTCAGAGCCAAAACCCTTGTTTTGTTCTCTTTCTCTGTGATAGGTTTCTTGCATGCAGGTTTCTTTGGGTTATGTGGATTTGTATTTCTCAAATCCTTCAGGACACACATTGCTCAATGATAAATGTTATGTTATGGAATTTATGAATTCAGGGTTATATCCTTCAAAAATTGCACTTAATTAGGCTTGGATTTGAATTAAAGGGTCCAATTAAAGAAAATTAACCTCAATTAATTAATAAAGCCCTAGATAAGTGTGAAAGTGTAAAGGTACACCTTACAACACCATAAATAAGGCACAATTAAGTCCATTTAGTTAACAAGGCCCTAAACTTAATGTGAATATGTAAAATAAATATTACCACTAAATTAAGGCATAATTTAGTTCATTTTATTATTATTATTTCCCAAATTAAGTGTGAAAAAGGGATACTTTTCCCTCCACTACACAAATCATATGCATTGTTTATTGCAATACAAATTAAAAGGAAAGAGTTCATAACACACGAGTGTACTTTCGATAGATGTTTTGGATTCAAGAATAAAGTTCAAGATCTCATAGATAAAAGGAAGATCAACATTTCACATGTGAGCTTAATAAAGTTTCAGTCATATGAACATGAATGAAGAACATCAATACATTAGACATGAAATAAAACAAGAAAAGAAAAGAAACACATAGGTATGAATATAACCTTGACAATTTCTTTTTGGATGATGAGATGGTCATAGGAGCACAATATATGTTGGCTTATTTATGAGAATCACTATAGCTTGAAATCATTTTTTATTTATCTTATCATTCACTTTTATCTTATCTTATTGCCTTTCCATATCTATCTTTCCATCTATGGGGATCATGCTTAGTCTCTTTAATCATATGTGTACCACATATTTTTCCCCACTTTGGAAATGATCTAAAGTATATTGTTTACTTCCCTCACTTGCGGAGCATGTTTGATCTTTTTCATCCCTTTTATTCCAAGTATTATCTTATTGTGATATATAATTTTAACTTTATTTTTGTATTGTATATATTTTACCTTTTAGCCTTTAAATTATCTTATATTATCTAGTCACTTTATTTTTTCACATCATATATTACACTATTATCTTTAAACCATACCTTATGATCCTCATATTTATCACCTGTATTATTAGCATTATTTTATAATCCATTATTATTATATCTAGCTATCTTGTGAATTTTATCTACTCATGAAATATGGGTCAATCAAATTGACTACAATCCAAGTAGTTGAATCTTGATAAAATGTAACATACATTTTATGTATGATCTATCATTGTCATATTTTATTTTATTGAGAAACTTGTTTATGTTGGAAGCATGAGCATGATAGTATATGGTATTTTCATTGATGGAAACCTATTGTAGAAATTTAGAAGTGTTGGTTTGGAGAAGACCAAGTGTACTAAAGAATTGGCTAAGTCTTAGTGTGCATATTCAATGATCAGAGGAACAGTTTTGTGGTCCGCATTGCTCCTCTATGCATAATCTTGTCATGTAGTTTTGAGGTGTTCATGGTATGTGTTAGATGCATCTAAATCCAAATTTTTTGTGCTTGATGTCTTTTGCAGTTGAAAATATTGATGACAGAGTATCTAGCTTAGTAATGGCAGAGTTGTAGTTGTAGAGTGCATATTGGAATGCTTCGCATTCCATCATAGATGAATATTATGTTGTGAAATTTTGAGGAAGTGTTGGAAGGTTTCATATGTGTGTTCACTCCAAGTAGCAAGTGATTTTTTCATCCATGTGTTGAGTTGTGAATGAACAATTAGTTTATTTAGTTTTTGCCTCACCAGTGGTGTCAATCTAAGGGTTTTGGGGTCGTGAAGAGTTGAGTTTTGTATAAATTAGAATCATGGGAGTGATTATAGGTCATTACAACCTATTTTGGTTTGGTACACATCTTTGTTTTCTCTACAAAGTGTGTGTGTTGGAGTTTTGTGTTGATAGATTATTGTGTTACATGGTTCATGTAATTAGGTCGACCTAATTGATGTTGTGGATGTTTGTGGTATATATAAAAGGTTGATTTAGTGTGTGAAGGAGACATGTGAGATGAAAATGAGTGTATTTTATGTAATTAAGATTGTGTGCGAGATCTAGTATAGTGTGAAGTGTGAAAGGTGATTGTGGTGAAGTATGAAGTGTGTAAAGTTAGTTTTCTAAGCTTAATTGGAATTGTACCTTCAACATGTTGCAGATGCATAGTTAGTAGTTCATCCTTCATAGTGAGCCACCCTCTCTTCTATCTCTTTCTATTCTTTGCAGTGAGCCTCTGGCAATGAGTCATTCTTTCTAGATAGTGAGTCCTTGGACAGTGAGTCCACCATTCTATAAATCCTATAACTAGTTATAATATATTGTGAGCTAATCCTCACCATGGTTTTTCCCTTTCAATGGTTTTCCATGTAAATATGGTGTTCTTGTGTTCATTGATGTGATACATGCTCTAATTGTTCCTTTCTATTTCTACAAGTTTGATGAGATGCTTTTAATGCATGTTTAAGTTGATTAAGTTAATGAATTTTAGTGAATATTGATTCACCCCCCTCTCAGTATTTTGGGTGTTCAAAAATTGGTATCAAAGGTTGGTTCCTTCAATTGGCTTAATGTTGAGGTAGATATTGGAGGTTGAACACATGGAAACTAGGAGATATCCTATTCCTTTGGAAGAGTTTGTTGAAGAAGACTATGAAGTTGATATGGAACGAGAACTCAAATTAGAACTTGATGATTTGGATAAAGTAGAATGTGAGAATAGAGATCTGAAAGAAAATATTAAGTAAGAAGATGAGTTTATCAAGAAATTGAAGGAGAAACTCAAGAAATACAAAGAAATATTCAAGGAAAAAATGAGTAGCTCAAACAATCAAATGAGACAATTACTAATCTAAAAGTGGAAGTTGAAGAAGGAAAAAGAGTTGAAGACTACCTAAATTCCAAGTTGAAAGATAAGTCTATAGAATGTTCAAAGATTGAAGAATAAGTTGTGTCTCTAAGGAAAGATCTAGAGAAATCAAATACTCAAGAAGAAAAATTCAAGAAGGGATCCACCTTGTTTGATGATATACTTGCAATTCAAAAACCTTCAAAGGAAAAAGAAGGATTAGGGTTTGAAAAGGGATAAAGCTCAAAGGATAATCATACTTCAAATAATGTTGAAAATAAGAATGGTTAACAAGTGAATACTAGAGATAAGAAGAGAAATATCAAACATATATGGAACTAGAAGAAAGACTTCAAAGGGCCTCCCATTAGACAACAACTACACAAAGGTATTCATATTTTAATGGTTGTTGCTATTCTTGCAATAAAATTGGACATATAGTAGTAGAGTGTAGAAGAAAAATAAATTATAATTATCAATGATTTTGTGGTTAGTGTTATACATCCAATTAATTTGATCATAAAGCTAGTGAATGTAGAATTCAAATGATGAATGGTTACAATAATGGTATGATGTTCCAATCATTCAATGGTTACTATTATGCATGCAATGGATTTGGGCATAAGGATTTTGAATACAAATCTAAAATGGAAAGAACTAAGTTTGTTTAGAAAAAAGGTGTCATATTTCATAAATGCAATAAACTAGGACACATAGCTAAGTTTTACAGAAGTAAGAATGTGAAACCCTCTGGTTCACAAAAAAGATTGATCTAGTAAAAAATACTGATTTGGTTGAGATGAAGAAGGAGATGAACAAGATATGGAAGAAAATGAAAGAGAATAAGGTGAAGAGTGAATTTGTGTCATACAAATGTTTCCTTCAAAAACTAGATAAAGAGTATTGGCTTAGGGGAGTTTTAGCAGAAAAGTTAATAGCCCACTGCGAAAGATGAGATGTTGATGTCTTCAGCATACTAGTATATGTGTTGGTTGATATGCTTGATCTACTAGTAAAATATCCAATGTGAAATCTCTTGTTGTGAAGATTTGTGAAATTTTTTGAAGGTTCCTATGACAACACAGTAAGGGTTTTCCAGGTTTTTGACCTAACTTTTCACTACTACAATTAATGCATATTAGGTCACTAGAAAAGAGTTTTATATTTCATTTTGAGTTTGATAAATTCATGTGTGATCTATCATTTAAAGTAGAGAGAAAAGAAAACAAGTGTTGAAGTGATTCTGAAGTGTTGTTTGAAACCCTATTGATGAATTCCAAAGGTATTTATTAGTTTCTTAAAAACCCTAGTTTTGTGAAGATTCAAAATGTTTACTCAAGTGATTTATGTGCTTAAGTGACCAAGACCTAAATTCAAGAAGCACCTATATAAATCTATGGACACAGACCATGAAGGTGCATTCTCTAGGGTTTCGAGTAGTGCAATGCATAGAGAGGATGTGTGGATCTACATTCATACAAAGATGGAAGAGTATGATCATTTAAAGATGGAAAAATATTGGGAGAAGGTGTTGACTAGAGATGACTTTGAGCTAAAACTAGAGTATGAGAGTCTAACAAAGAAGAAATTGGATGTATGGAAGAAGTTCCCCAATTTTTGTTATGAGGATGAGTGGATTATGTATGTGCTTAGAAAAATTCATGAAAAATTCATGTGGTTGGACATGCCACACATAATCAACAAAGAGGCAATTAGGGTTGTAACTAGTTTGTGCTCTAATGGATCTATTTTGGTATTAAAGTCCATGAAGAATGAGGTAGTAGTGAATCTTATTAGAGAAAATTTCAACAAGAATTCCCTAACAGTGAATGAATTTGATGATTTAATAATAAATATGCTTCAATGGTGATAGGTTACAAGATCTTCTATGTAAACAATGAAAACTCTGTTTTGGCCTCTGCAATTTATACAGCTCACCAAATGGTGAAGGATGATGAATACAAAGCTACCATTGAAGAGGTTGTAGTGAAATACATGGTGGCATTCAATATTGGCTTAAGTGAGATAGAAGATCAATTTCCAAAGGACCTAAAAGGTGTTTTGTATGCAAGAAGATAAGAGGCTATTGAAGAGAATGCAAAGATAAAGCCATTTTCCTTAGAGAAGATTGGTTCCTTACTGTCTCATGAGGATAGACACAAGTTATCTAAGTTGTATAGCAATAAATTTAGGACAAAAGAAAGACTTAGTAATCTTATGAGAAAGGATAAGGAATGCATTGATAGGTTGAGGAATAAGACACTACAAAAGGTTGAAGAGCTTGCTAAAGAGTTGGGAGTTCCTTTGGGTAATGAAGATCAAATGCAGGATGACAATCCCCTTCCAGAAATCAATGAGCCTACTGCAGAACAGCATGAGGATGAGCATGTATAGGAATAAATGTTGACTAATAACACCCCTCCAGTTGTGGACAATATCATTAATGAAGAGAAGAAAGAAGATAAGTAGGGTGCCTTGAAGAAGAAAGAAGCTCAAAATGAACAAAATTTTCCCCTTCTAAATAAGGAGACAAATGTTGAGCAGAATAAAGGAGACATGCAAGGTGTCTCGAAGAAGATTGAGGCACAAAAAGAAGACACTTCATCTCCTCTAGAAGTAGAGTGTTGGATTTTGTGGTCGTGTTTTTGATATTTGGTTGTCATTGATGTCAACACTATTAGCATTAGTGCATTTGAAGTTGTATATGTTGAGGATATTGAGAAAATTATAATACAATGAGTTGCAGGTTGTTAATGGTGAAGTGAAGTTCTATCTGTAAGTGAGTTTCATACGTTTTTTATTAGAGGTTTGTTGCTGAGTGTATCTAGTTTATCCACATTGAGTTTTAGAGATCCACATGAAGATTTGATCGAGTTATGAAGATTTTCTTTCTAGCAGGTTTTTTGTTGCTTCAGTTGGTGTTGTTGATTGAAGATGATGTGAATTCAGTTAGTTCAGTTGTTGTGGATGCTTCTCTGATGTTTCATAATGTTTTTGGATGTTTCTAGATTGTGCTCTATCTATGTTGCATGTCTGTATTGATCGTTGTGCTCGTGATTTGAGATTTTCTCTTGAGTGTTCATGTTTTTCATGTTCTTGGCCGATAGGGTGTTGAAGAGTGTTGTGGATCTTTGAGGAGAAATTAATTTAAGTGTTTTTCATGTTGAAGTTGTTATTTTGGGTCTTCACTATGTTGTGGCTGACCTTGGTTGATTCACATTGAAATTATCTATTTATTCGAATTGAAGTGTGCAAGGGCGTGCTTTTGTGTGTGTGTGTGGGAATATTGTTCAAATCATTCAAAGGTAGAGTAGAGTGTGAAGAAGAGTGAAGAATTTTTCATGTGCTTAATTGGAATTGTAATAAGGCATTAGTAGATGCTATTTTCTCAGTTCAAAATTTGGATGCTTGTAATCCAAATCTTTCTATAAGATAGTGTGTCTTACTTTGTAATTGAGCAGTGAGCTCTAGGAAGTGTTCCTGAATGCATGTGCATTCCCCATTTATTCTTCTTATACTTTTAATAGGGTATAATCTTGTGGACTGACCTCCACTATGGTTTTTCCCCTAATAGGGTTTCCACGAAAAAAATCTTGGTGTTATGTGTGTTTTTGATGTGTTGTTGATTCATGCTTTCATTGATATTGATCAAATCTAAGAATAAGGATTAATAAGTTTAATAAGTTTGAAATTTGGTGACAACTGATTCACCCCCCTCTTAGTTGTTTTCCCTTGTGTTTCCAACAATTGGTATCAGAGCTTTGGTCCTTGGAAGAAGTTTAACAGCTTGAGATGATCTAGGATGGTGACATACAAGAAGGATAGTCTGAGATTTGATGGAACAAATTATTCTTTTTGGAAGACTCGAATGGAGTGCCATCTGAGATGCATTGGTGAACCCTACTAGATCATTACAAGTAATTTGTATGTTATTCGATCGAATGGTCCTACTACTTCTGCTAAGATCAAGGAAGTTGAGTATAATATTAGGGCTAAGGAAGCATTGTTGAGTGCTTTAACTGATACTGAGATGACAAATGTTATGGATCTGAAGACTTCTTATGAGATCTGGAAAAAGTTTGAAACTTTGTATGAAGGTGATGCTAACATGAAGATTGCTAAGTTGCAAAGTCTAAAAGGGAAATATGAGATGTTGAGAATGGGTGATGATGAAAATATTACTACTTTCATGCAAAGAGTGAATGAACTTGTGTGTGGTATCAGATGTGCTGGTGGATAGTTGGAAGAATCAAAGATTGTTGCTAAAGTGCTTAAATCCTTGCCTGCTTCTTATAAAGTCAAGGCTATAGCTATTGAAGAGCTTTGGACTGTAACAAATGTAACTAGAGATATTTTGGTTGGTAAGCTGACTACTTTTGTTGAGCGAATTTGGTGATGCCCTTCCTAAGGTTGAATTTGCATTTAAGGCTACTACTTCCGGAAGAGATAGATAGAGATATGATCTAGGTGAGAGTTCATCTACAAAGACATTCAAGTATGAGGATGCAATCAAATAGATTGAAGAAGAAAGAGAGCTAGAAGAGCTAGAAACACTTATTTTCAAGAGAGTACTGAGAGGAAAAGGTAAGTATGAAGGAAAATTTCCTCTTAAATGTTTTTCTTGCAATAAGATAGGTCATTTTGCATCAAGGTGTTCGGAAAGAGATTCTAAACCAAGACATAACAAGCATAAATTTCAAAAGAAGTGTTACTATGCTATTGATGAAGGTGTGACAAATGATGAATCTAATAAAGGTGAAGAAAAATGGGTGTTTATTGCTATCAAGGAAAATGATCATGTATCTACTAAATTTGCTAGTTGTACAAATGTGGAAAAATCCCTAGCTACTCGAGTTGAAGAAAAAGATGAATGGGTAATTGATAGTGGATGTTTACATCATATGACTAGAGACAAAATTAAGTTTGTAAGCTTGGAAAAGTATGATGGTGGTGTTGTGAGATTTGGTGATAACATAGCTAGTGTGATTAGTGGCAGAGGATGCATTTCTCTTGATGGTAAGAATAATACTGATGATGTTCTATATGTGGAAGGCTTGAAGCGTAATCTTTTAAGTGTTGGTCAGATGGTTGATAAGATTTACAATCTTTAGTTTAAGGATGGAAAGTCTAGAATATTGGGATGTTTTGGAAATGTGATTGCATCAAGTACAAAAACAATAGGTAATATATTTCATCTGAATGTTACTAGTAAAAGTTGTTTGATTGATCAAGTTGATGGAAGTTGGTTGTGGCATAGGAGAATGTGTCATGTTAACTTTGATAACATTGTCAAGATAAGTTCTACTAAGGTTGTGAGAGATCTACCTAAGCTGGTAAAACCTACTAATTCCATATGCAAGGAATGTCAGTTGGGGAAGCAAACTAGAATTTCATTTCGGAGAAAACAACATTGTTCAAATGAATTGTCTGAGCTTGTGCATACTGATTTGTGTGGTCCCTCTAGAATCAGAAGTTTACAAGGTTACAGGTATTTCATGTTTCTTATTGATGATTAGTCAAGAATCATGTGGGATACTTTCTTAAGGGAGAAATCAAAAGCATTGGAAAAGTTCAAGATCTTTAAGGCTATGGTTGAGATAGGGACAGATCTGAAGATTAAATGTCTAAGATCAGATAGAGGTGGTGGATTCACTTCTTGTGAGTTTAATTCTTTTTGTGAAGAACATGGAATAAAGAGACAATTATCTACACCACAGACCCCTCAACAAAGTGGAGTTGTGGAAAGGAAGAACATGACAGTTCAAGATGCTGCTAGAACTATGATGTTGGAAGAAAATGTCCCTAATATCTACTGGAGAGAAGTTGTGAGTATTGTTGTGTATATCCTCAACCAGGTACAAATTAATCAAAGGTGATACTGGTAAGACCCCTTTTGAGCTATGGACTAGTCATAAGCCTACTATTAGATATTTCAAAATCTTTGGGAGTAGATGCTATATCAAGAGAGATGAAGACATAGGAAAGTTTGATGCAAGGAGTGATGAAGGAATCCTCTTGGGTTATTCTACTAATAGCAATGCCTACCATTGTTACAATAAGAGATTGAGGAAAATGGTTGAAAGTACAAATGTCAAGGTTGATGAAGACTTAGGTACACCATCCAAAACCTATGGATATTATTTTTATGATCAGAATGTCAGTACAAACAAGGGAAAGCAAGTTCAGACTACAAATCAAGTTCAAATCATTTTGGTGATTCAAGAAGATCAAGAGGAAAAAGAAAGTGGTGAAAGAGCAGAAGAAAGATTAGAAGAGCCTAAAGTTGAAGAACATTCTAAGAAGACTCCAAGGTATGTAAGATTGAATCATTCAGAAGATCAAATTATTAGTGATAAGAATAAAGGTGTCCAGACTAGGAGAAGAATTGCAGAAGAATATTGCTTGATTTCAAAGACTGAGCCTACTAGTGTGAATGAAGCATGTAAAGATGAGTATTGGGTTGAAGCAATGAAAGAGGAGTTAAAACATATTGAAAAGAATGATACATGGATTCTTGTTCCTAGAACTAAGGATAAAAATGTAATTGGAACTAAATGGGTCTTTAGAAACAAACTGAATGAGCAAGGAGAAGTGGTTAGAAACAAATCAAGACTAGTATGCAAAGGATATTCATAGATGGAACGAATTGATTTTGAAGAGAATTTTGCCCCTATTGCTAGAATTGAAGTTGTAAGATTATTTCTTGCTTATGCTTACAAAGATTACAAGGTTTATCATATGGATGTCAAGTTTGCTTTTCTAAAAGGTGAACTGGAAGAAGAGGTCTATGTTGAGAAACCTAATGGATTCCAGTTGACTGATAAGGAAGTTATGGTGTGTTGGTTGAAGAAAGCATTGTATGGACTCAAGCAAGCCCCTAGAGCATGGTATGCCAAATTGGACAAGTATTTGTTGAAGGTTGGATTTAACAAAGGTACTGTTGATAGTAATTTGTATTTCAAGAATGATAATAAAGATTTGATTGTGGAAGTTTTTGTTGATGATGTCATTTTTGGAGGAGATGATGGTTTGTGCATGAAGTTTGCTAATGAGATGCAAAATGAATTTGAGATGTCTATGATTGGTGAGATGGAATTATTTTTGGGATTGCAAATTACTCAGTTAGATAAAGGGATATTCATATCTCATTCCAAGTATGTGAAGGAATTGCTGAAGAAGTTTAGTATGGAAGATTCAAAGCCAGTTGGTACACCTATGGTGTTCGGATGTAAGTTGACAACTAATGATGATTCTCCAAGGGAAAATAAAACTAGGTACAAATCAATGATTGGTGGATTGTTGTATTTAACTCAAACTAGGCATGATATCATGAATGTTGTATGTATTGTTGCAAGATTTCAAGTTGATCCTAAGGAATCTCATGTGACTATGGTGAAGAGAATTTTTAGATACTTGAAGGGAATAGTTGATTTTGGTCTATGGTATGTTAAAGATGATGATCTTACTTTGAGTGCCTTTACTGATGCTAATTGGGAAAGAGATGTGGATGATAGAAAAAGTACTAGTGGTGGTGCATTTTTCTTGGGTAAAAAGCTAATTTCGTGGTTGAGTAAAAAGAAGAATGTCATTTCTTTATCCACTGTAGAGGCCGAATACATTGTTGTTGCTAACAAATGTACTTGAGTCTTTTGGATGAAATAGATTTGTGTATGATGAGCCTATTGTTATATTTTATGATCTAATTCAAGTGCCATTAACATTTCTAAGAATCTGGGGATGCATTCAAAAACCAAGCATATATCTATCAAGTTTCACTTTTTAAGAGAAAAGGTAAGTGAAAAAGAAGTCAAATTGGAGTATGTGCCTACTAAGGATCATATTGCAGATATCTTTACAAATCCATTGACTAAGGATACTTTTGAGTATCTCAGAGGGAAGTTAGGGGTGATTTCCCCTCCTAATCATAACTAAGGATGCATTGCATTGCATCAATTTGTGCATTTCAAAGTCATATCTTGTTTCAAATTGATGTTGTGGTGGCTGCCACTCAAGGGGAGTAGTTAGATGATCATATGTTCATATATGTGGTTTAGATTTTGTGTGGAGCTTAGAAATCTTTGTCATTGATGTCAAAGGGGGAGATGATTCATGTGAAAAACTGGTGATTATCTGGGGAGAAGAGCCTTGTGGGGAGAAGATCATTTGAAAGAGTTGAGGAGAGAGTCAGAACCTAAGGGGGAATAAGTGTTAAGAGATAGTTGCATTGATGGTGTTTTTCACATCATGTGTTGCCATCAATGCCAAAGGGGGAGATTGTTGGATGTTGTGATTGTGTTGCTGATATGTGGTTGTCATTGATGTCAACACTATTAGCATTAGTGCATTTGAAGTTGTATATGTCATGGATATTGAGAAAATTGTAATAGAATGAGTTGCAAGTTGTCAGTGGTGAAGTGAAGTTTTGTCTATTGGTGATTTTTCATACATTGTTGATCAGAGGTTGTGGACTAAAGATTTTATTGCTGAGTGTATCTAGTTTATCCACATTGAGTTTCAAAGATCCACATGAAGATTTTCATTTTGACAATTTTTTTATTGCTTCAGTTGGTGTTGCTAATTGAAGATGATGTGATTTTAGTTAGTTCAATTGTTGCATATGCTTCTCTAATGTTTCATAATGTTTGTGGACATTTCTAGATCATCCTCTATCTGTGTTTCATGTCCACGTTGATCGTTGTGCTCATGATCCAAGATTTTCTCTTGAGTGTTCACGTCTTTCATGTTCTTGGCTGATAGGGTGTTGAAGTGTGTTGTGGATCTTCGAGGAGAAATTAATTGAAGTGATTTCATGTTGAAGTTGTTATTTTGGGTCTTCACTATGTTGTGGCCAACCTTGGTTGATTTGCATTGAAAATTATCTATTTTTTTGGTATGACAATTTGTATTCATTTTATTATTTCTTCGTAGCCAACATGAAGGGATGAAATTTCTTGTTACAAACATATAAGAGAAATTTTTTATTTGAATTGAAGTGTGCAAGGGTGTGCTTCTATGTGTGTGTGCAAATATTGTTCAAATCATTCGAAGGAAGAGAAAAGTGTGAAGAAGAATGAAGAAGTGTTCATGTGCTTAATCGGAACTGTAATCAAGCATTAGCAGATGCTATTTTCTCAATTCAAAATCCGGATGTTTGTAATTTGAATCTTTCTGCAAGACAGTGTGTCTTCCTTTGTAATTGAGCAGTGAGCTCTAGGAAGTGTGCTTGAATGCATGTGAATTCCCCATTTATTCTTCTTATTCTTTTAACAGGGTATAATCTTGTGGAAGGACCTCCACCGTGGTTTTTCCCTTAATAGGTTTCCACGAAAAAAATCTTGGTGTTATGTGTGTTTCTGATGTGTTGTTGATTCATGCTTTCATTGATATTGATTAGATATGAAAATAAGTATTAATAAGTTTAATAAGTTCAAAATTCAGTGACAACTAATTCAACCCCCCTCTCAATTGTCTTCCCTTGTGTTGCCAACATAGAGAATAATATTGAAGAATGTTTCGATAGTAGAGAAAAGGAGAAGAGTGAGAAAAATGAAGAAGAAAGTGCAAAAATTGATGGTGAATCCTCTGAAGCCTTTGGAGATTCATTGAAAGATCTATTGGACATGCAGTTACAACTAGAACTGGTGGTGTCTGCACATCTCCTGCAGATTCCCATGCAACAAGGTCAAGTGAACCTAAATAAAATTTCCCCTTTATAGTAGTTACAACTTGGTGAAGTATTTCATGCCTCCACAAAGGAAGGAAATTTTGAAAACTCACCAAAAGAGTACAAAGTTGATATATGAAATAGTGAAGGTGTTGTAGGAAGGTACTCATAGAATAAATATTGATAATTCCTTATTGGTGTGCAAAAATTGAAATTATTGCCTGATTATTTTGAGGATTATTCTATTGGTTTGGAAGAAAATTTTGAGAAGGAAATGGCAAAGAAGGTCAATGATAAAAGGTTAGCAGAAATTTATATTAAATGTGGTACTACACACAC